>CAXKVX010001722.1:0-24702 GCA_964058865.1 Eleocharis quinqueflora | reverse complement strand
AAGAAATTTATTTGATTTTTCTTTCTTTCAAGAATTTGTGAATTTGTGAAAATTTGTGCTTTTGTTTACATTTTTGTATCTTGATAAAAGAAATTTTGTACAAAAAGAGACTTTTAAGCACTTTTGTTTATTTCATTATTTTTTTTTATAATGGGAAAGCATGAGTTTTGATGCAAGTTTTGATTTTATTTCAATTTTGTGATTTATTTTACTTTCATGCTTTTTGTTTGAACATTTCTACATGCATGTGAAAAATATTACTTTAATACTTTTATTAAAAGAAAACTTTTTCTTCTTATTTACAAAGAAAGTTTATTTATTTATTTTCCCACATGTCATGTGAGAAAGAAACTTTTACATTGTTTTCATGCACATATTTTTTATTATTTATAAAGAAAATATGAGAATTTTTAGAAAAATACCCTTTTTGATGCATATCAAATATTTTAATGTATAAGTAACATTTTTGTATTTATCGAAATTTTAGTTAGATTTGTATCATTTGAAAACATTTAATTTTTGAACTTTAGACATTTATTTTCAACATCTTTTGAGAAAAATGGGTTTATATCTGATTTTATGATTTTTGAATGCAGAGACATATTTTTATACATTTTTATTTGGACTTTTGTCAATTTTAATATTTTATTAAAAATAAAAGAAATAGTATTTATTTGATTTCTAAATTTAGCAGCAAGATAAAATGCTCAAAATACACTAAAATATCATTTAAAAATGAAGACCATGAATTTAGAAGAATTTATATATTTATTTCAGAATTTTTGGACTTTATTTGCTATTTTTACAAAATTGTACAACATAAAATACAAGAGATTTAATTTGAACCATTTGATTTGATAAGAACATTTGAATTTGGGCCGTCTGATCAAATAACAGTCATCTCTCTTCTCTTGTTCTTTCTCATCGACAGTGTTGACCAGGGTTTGACTTCAACGTCGAGGGTGCTTCAGGCCATGACAAATTGATTGAAGCATACTCCGATCATCGTGTGAGTGTCAAGAGTCGAATAGGTCCATTGTCAGTGTTCAGAGATCATCGTAGGTGGTGGTGTTTCGTCATTTGACTTGGTATTGAATTTTGATTTTAATTTTTATTTTCAAAGCATTTTAATTGGTTCCAAAGCTTGAATTTGATCTACTTAAGTTTCTTGAACATGGTTGAGATGTTTTTGAGTCTTAATTTCATTTCAATCATCAAAGCTTTCTTACATAAAGATCTCGAATTTCAGATCTAAATACTAAAACAACAAAGATCAAAAGAGTTTCAAACTTGATTTTTCATTTCACAAGCAAGCAATTCATACAATTCACAAAGAAAAGCATATAAAGGTGGCTCATTCTCTGTCAAATTCAACACCACTCACCTAATTAGATGATATGTCGGGTAGATATGAAAGGCTTACCAAGTTTCAAGCAATTTCGATCACTTCTAAAATTAGAGCAGAAAAAATGATGTTTGATTTGAGGATTGCATAGGTATTTATAGTCTTTTTCAACTGAGATTACATTAGATTCAATTCCTACCTTGATTTTCTATTGATTTTCTTTTCTTCTTCTGTTTTGATCTTGTATGGTCTTCTATTGCATTATGTTATTTAGATGATATTAATCTTCTAGAAGTTGTAGAAAGCATCTTTGATCTTGGCCTTTGATTTAAATGGCCGATGCCCTTGGATTTTGCCAACTCAACATTAATCCTCGTGTTTTGATTTGATTGACTCTCAGAGGATCTTCAGGTGTCCTTTTGCTGACCTCAGCAGCCTTGGCAGGAGTGTAGAAGCTTTTTAGGTTGTTGGAGTTGATGTTGACACTTCCCTCTACTGTTAATATGCTTCATTCGAGCTCAAGAATTGGGATCCAAATTAACCTCAATTAAGCTTTAGACATACTCAATTGAATATTGTGAGGCCATTTAAATCCCCATTTGCATCTGCATAACTATCCAGATCCTTGTTCCCACTTGTCAATAGCTGTGAGAGAGAGCTCAAGTGCCTTGACCAAATTGGTTTCTCCCAGATAAAACCAAGCTCAGTTCTAGCATTGTGGTGATCCCAGGAGTCATCCAAGCATCTTGCCTTGAACTTTGGTGCCTTAGCTAGTTTCAATTTGGCACCGACAAGTTTGAGCGTGACCTTTCTCCTTATTCTTTGAGCTCTAGTTCCATCGAAGGATACCATATTGTTCTTCTTACTCTCCCCTTTTGATTGGTATATGACTTGCAGGCTAACTCTCAAAGAACATGGAGATCATTTCCATTGGAGACCTCCAGTTTTCGAGCCTGAGAAGCAACAAATCGAAATAAAGAAGACGAATGAGGGCCCTTGGATCGAAATGTGTCAAAGATATGACAATTGTGTTCTTATTCTCTCTCTTCTTTTTGTTTAATTCAGATCTGTGTGGAGGTTTAGGACTTGGGCAGGGGGTTTAGAGCCTAATGTGTCACTGACAAGGGCAGGATTAAAAGATTCGTGCAACGCTTGATTGAGGTGCTAGCAACATAGGGGTCCTCTTGTAAGGTTTAATGAGATACATAGTCAGCGATATTTCTTTCTTCTTCTTGTGTAGACTTAGTTTTCATGAGCCAAAATGTTGTCAAGGTCCTTGAATTGCATTGTGTCCATGTGAGCCCAATTTCCAAAACTCAATAAAAAAAATCTGGAATTGATATAAATGCCCAAATAGCACCCATATGTTGTTTAATGCTTCAATTTTTTAATTTCATTCAAGCGAATCGATTTGGAATTGTTTGTAGACTCAAATGGTTGAATTTTGAACTGAAATAAAGCAAAAAATCACACATTTTCTGTAGAATTTATCGGTATATGATTTGACCAACTTTTCTTGAACTTTGACCATTGAATAAGCTTAAAATGGTATATGTGATTATTTAATAATATGACAATCTTATAAATTGCACATAATATGCTCCAACCAATCACACAATCATTTTATTAGTTCCTTTGAAAAATGTTTGTGAACCTTCATTGCATCTGTTTAGGTTTTGGTGAGGTTTTGACACTTTTGAACATAGAACCCTGGTTTCATTGAAAATTGAATTGGCTTGGTATTTGATCTCCTTTATTTGCTCCTTTGTATGCTTATGCCATGTTTTATTATTCTCTTATTTGCAGGCTAATAATTGATATCATTTTAGGTGCCAACACGAAACAACTTAATCTATCACATTAGGTGTTTCATGCCTGAGTACTTCAGTTATGGGTGCAAAAAAAAAAACACCAAAATGAAACATAGCCTACTACAAGAAGTGTTCTTCTCTAAGTACTTCATTTAATGCTTGTATGCTTTCAAGAAAACACTAGGAAGAAACATAGCCTTCTAACATAAGTATTTCATCTTTGAGTACTTCATTTATAGGTGGTAACTTCTCAACACAACACCCAAAGCATCTCAGCCAACTGAGAGAAATGTTTCATCTTCTAATACTTCATTTAAGGGTGGTAATCTTTTAGAAAAACACCACGAAGCAGCTTAAACTACTAAGTTAAGTATTTTATGTCTTACCAAATTTATGGGTGCCAAACTTTCGAGAAAACATCACAATGCTTCTTAGCCAACTACGAGAAATATTTTTTATATGAATACTTCATTTATCGGAGGTAACCTTTCAAGAAAACAAATGAAGTAATCTGATATGAATCACTCATAAGTTAAATAATCGGACATGAAGCACTTAGATTGGTACTCTAAGCTTCTTCGTTGTGTTTTAGTGAATGGTTACAACACTTAAACGAAGTACTCGGTAAAAAACTCTTCTCGTAGTAAGATATGATGCTTTATAGAGTTTTCTTGAGAGGTTACCACTCATAAATGAAGTACTATAATCAGAAACACTTCACATAGTACGATATGATGCGTTGTATTGTTTTCTTTAATGGTTACCATCCTTAAATAAAGTACTCATTGAAACACTTCTCGTAGTAGGATAAGATGCTTTGTGATATTTTCTTTAATAATTACCACCCATAAATGAAGTAATCTGATCAGAATCACTCATAAATTAAATAGTCGAACATGAAGCACTTAGATTGGGACTCTATGCTTCTTCGTTGTGTTTTAGTGAATGGTTACAACACATAAATGAAGTACTCGATGAAGGAACTATTCTCGTAGTAAGATATGATGCTTTGTAGAGTTTTCGTGAGAGGTTACCACTCATAAATGAAGTACTCTGATTAGAAACACTTCTCATAGTAGAATATGATGCTTTGTGGTGTTTTGTTAATGGTTACTACCCATAAATGAAGTACTCAGATAAGAAACACTTCTCGTAGTAGGATAAGATTCTTTGAGATGTTTTTTTTAATGGTTACCACCCATAAATGAAGTACTATGATCAAAATCACTCATAAATTACGTACTCGGACATGAAGCACTTAGAGTGGTACTCTAAGCTTTTCATTGGGTTTTAGGGAATGGTTAGAACACATAAATAAAGTACTCGGAGAAGAAACTCTTCTGGTTGTAAGATATAACGCTTTGTGGAGTTTTCTTGAAAGGTTCCTACTCATAAATGAAGTACTCTGATCCGAAACACTTCTCATAGTAGGATATGATGCTTTGTGTTGTTTTCATTAATGGTAACTACCCTTAAATGAAGTACTCGGGCATGAAAAATTTCTCGTAGTAAGATAAGATGCTTTGTGATGTTTTCTTTAATGGTTACCACCCATAAATTAAGTACTGATAAGAATCACTCATAAATTAAATAGTCGGGCATGAAGCACTTAGATTGGTACTCTATGCTCCATCGTTGTGTTTTAGTGAATGGTTACAACACTTAAATGAAGTACTGGGAGAATAAACTCTTCTGGTTGTAAGATATAATGCTTTGTGATGTTTTCTTTATTGGTTACCACCTATAAATAAAGTACTGATCAGAATCACTCATAAATTTAATAGTGGGACTTGAAGCACTTAGATTGGTACTCTATGCTTCTTAGTTGTGTTTTAATGAATGTTACAACACTTAAATGAAGTACTCGATGAAGAAACTCTTTTCGTAGTAAGATATGATGCTTTGTAGAGGTTTCTTGATAGGTTACTACTCATAAATGAAGTACTCTCTGATCAGAAACACTTGACATAGTAGGATATGATGTTTTGTGTTGTTTTCTTTAATGGTTACCACCCTTAAATAAAGTATTCGGACATGAAACACTTCTCATAGTAGGATAATATGCTTTGATATGTTTTTTTTAATGTTTACCACCCATAAATGAAGTACTATGATCATAATCACTCATAAATTAAGTACTCGAACATGAAGAACTTAGAGTGGTACTCTATGCTTTTCGTTGGGTTTTAGGGAATGGTTACAACACTTAAATGAAGTACTCGATGATGAAACTCTTCTTGTAGTAAGATATGATGCTTTGTAGAGGTTTCTGGAGAGGTTATCACTCATAAATGAAGTACTCTAATAAGAAACACTTCTCATATTAGGATATGACGCTTTGTGTTGTTTTCATTATGGTTACCACCCTTAAATAAAGTAATCATACATGAAACACTTCTCGTAGTAGGATAAGATGCTTTGTAATGTTTTCTTTAATGGTTACCATTCATAAATGAAGTAATCTGATCAGAATCACTCATAAATTAAATAATCGAACATGAAGCACTTAGATTGATACTCTATGTTTCTTCGTTGTGTTTTGGTGAATGGTTACAACACTTAAATGAAGTAATCAGAGAAAAAACTCTTCTTGTAGTAAGAAATGATGCTTTGTAGAGTTTTCTTGAGTGGTTACCACTCATAAATGGAGTACCCTGATCATAAACACTTCTCATAGCACGATATAATGCTTTGTTGTTATTTCTTTAATGGTTAGCATCCATAAATGAAGTACTAATATAAGAAACACGTCTCGTAGTAGGATAAGATGATTTGTGAAGTTTCCTTTATTGGTTACCACCTATAAATGAAGTACCGATCAGAATCACTCATAAATTTAATAGTGGGACTTGAAGCACTTAGATTGGTACTCTATGCTTCTTCGTTGTGTTTTAATGATTGTTACAACACTTAAATGAAGTACTCGATGAAGAAATCTTTTCGTAGTAAGATATGATGCTTTGTGAAATTTTCTTGATATGTTACTACTTATAAATGAAGGACTCAGATTCGAAACACTTCTCATAGTACGATATGATGCTTTGTATTGTGTTCTTTAATGGTTACCACCCTTAAATAAAGTACTCGCACATGAAACACTAATCGTAGTAGGATAATATGCTTTGTGATGTTTTCTTTAATGGTTACCACTCATAACTGAAGTAATCTGATCAGAATCATTGATAAATTTA
Organism: Eleocharis quinqueflora; assembly: GCA_964058865.1. Taxonomy (NCBI): domain Eukaryota; kingdom Viridiplantae; phylum Streptophyta; class Magnoliopsida; order Poales; family Cyperaceae; genus Eleocharis; species Eleocharis quinqueflora. The sequence goes on along the minus strand of CAXKVX010001722.1, from coordinate 18,355 downwards.
ATAGTTGGACATAAAGCAGTTAGATTGATACGCTATGCTTCTTTGTTGTGTTTTAGTGAATGGTTACAACACTTAAATGATGTACTCGGAGAAAAAACTCTTCTTGTAGTAAGATATGATGCATTGTAGAGTTTTCTTGAGAGGTTACCACTCATAAATAAAGTACTCTGATCAGAAACACTTCTCAATGTAGAATATGATTCTTTGTGGTGTTTTTTTAATGGTTACAACCCATAAATGAAGTAATACGATCAGAATCACTCATAAATTAAGTACTCTGATATGAAGCACTTAGAGTGCTACTCTATGCTTTTCGTTGGGTTTTAGTGAATGGTTACAACACATAAATGAAGTACTCGAAGAAGAAACTCTTCTCGTAGTAATATATGATGCTTTGTAGAGTGCCTTGAGAGGTTACCACTCATAAATGAAGTACTCTGATCAGAAACACTTCTCATAGTAGAATATGATGCTATGTGGTGTTTTGTTAATGGTTACTACCCATAAAAGAAGTACTCAGATAAAAAACACTTCTCACAGTAGGATAAGATGCTTTGAGATGTTTTCTTTAATGGTTACCACCCATAAATAAAGTACTATGATCAGAATCACACATAAATTAAGTACTCGTACAAGAAGCACTTAGAGTTGTACTTTATGCTTTTTGTTGGGTTTTAGTGAACGGTTACAACACTTAAATGAAGTAATCGGAGAAGAAACTCTTCTGGTTGTAAGATTTAATGCTTTGTGGAGTTTTCTTGAAAGATTACTACTCATAAATGAAGTACTCTGATCATAAACACTTCTCATAGTTGGATATGATGATTTGTGTTATTTTCATTATGGTTACCACCCTTAAATGAAGTACTCGGACATGAAACACTTCTCGTAGTAAGATAATATGCTTTGTGATGTTTTCTTTAGTGGTTACTACCCATAAATTAAGTACTGATCATAATCACTCATCAATTAAATAGTGGAACATGAAGCACATAGATTGGAACTCTCTGCTTCTTCTTTGCGTTTTAGTGAATAGTTACAACACTTAAAAGAAGTACTGGTTGAAGAAACTCTTTTTGTTGTAAGATATAATGCTTTGTGAAGTTTTCTTGATAGGTTACTACTTATAAATGAAGTACTCTGATCAGAAACACTTCTCATAGTAGGATATGATGCTTTGTGTTGTTTTCTTTAATGATTACCACCCTTAAATGAGGAATTCGGACATGAATCACTTCTCGTAGTAGGATAAGATGCTTTGTAATGTTTTCTTTAATGGTTACCACTAATAAATGAAGTAATCTGATCAGAATCACTCATAAATTAAATAATCGAACATAAAGCACTTAGATTGATACTCTATGTTTCTTCGTTGTGTTTTGGTGATTGGTTACAACACTTAAATGAAGTAATCGGAGAAAAAACTCTTCTTGTAGTAAGAAATGATGCTTTGTAGAGTTTTCTTGAGTGGTTACCACTCATAAATGGAGTACCCTGATCATAAACACTTCTCATAGCACGATATAATGCTTTGTTGTTATTTCTTTAATGGTTTGCATACATAAATGAAGTACTCATATAAGAAACACTTCTCGTAATAGGATAAGATGATTTGTGATGTTTTCTTTATTGGTAGCCACCTATAAATGAAGTACTGATCAGAATCACTCATAAATTTAATCGTGGGACTTGAAGCACTTAGATTGGTACTCTATGCTTCTTCGTTGTGTTTTAATGAATGTTACAACACTTAAATGAAGTACTCGATGAAGAAACTCTTTTCGTAGTAAGATATGATGCTTTGTAGATGTTTCTTGATAGGTTACTACTCATAAATGAAGTACTCTCTGATCAGAAACACTTGACATAGTAGGATATGATGTTTTGTGTTGTTTTCTTTAATGGTTACCACCCTTAAATAAAATATTCGGACATGAAACACTTCTCATAGTAGGATAATTTGCTTTGAGATGTTTTTTTTAATGTTTACCACCCATAAATGAAGTACTATGATCATAATCACTCATAAATTAAGTACTCGAACATGAAGAACTTAGAGTAATACTCTATGCTTTTCGTTGGGTTTTAGGGAATGGTTACAACACTTAAATGAAGTACTCGATGATGAAACTCTTCTTGTAGTAAGATATGATGCTTTGTAGAGGTTTCTGGAGAGGTTATCACTCATAAATGAAGTACTCTAATAAGAAACACTTCTCATAGTAGGATATGACGCTTTGTGTTGTTTTCATTATGGTTACCACCCTTAAATAAAGTACTCAGACATGAAACACTTCTCGTAGTAGAATAAGATGCTTTGTAATGTTTTCTTTAATGGTTACCACTAATAAATGAAGTAATCTGATCAGAATCACTCATAAATTAAATAATCGAACATAAAGCACTTAGATTGATACTCTATGTTTCTTCGTTGTGTTTTGGTGATTGGTTACAACACTTAAATGAAGTAATCGGAGAAAAAACTCTTCTTGTAGTAAGAAATGATGCTTTGTAGAGTTTTCTTGAGTGGTTACCACTCATAAATGGAGTACACTGATCATAAACACTTCTCATAGCACGATATAATGCTTTGTTGTTATTTCTTTAATGGTTTGCATACATAAATGAAGTACTCATATAAGAAACACTTCTCGTAATAGGATAAGATGATTTGTGATGTTTTCTTTATTGGTAGCCACCTATAAATGAAGTACTGATCAGAATCACTCATAAATTTAATCGTGGGACTTGAAGCACTTAGATTGGTAGTCTATGCTTCTTCATTGTGTTTTAATGAATGTTACAACACTTAAATGAAGTACTCGATGAAGAAACTCTTTTCGTAGTAAGATATGATGCTTTGTAGATGTTTCTTGATAGGTTACTACTCATAAATGAAGTACTCTCTGATCAGAAACACTTGACATAGTAGGATATGATGTTTTGTGTTGTTTTCTTTAATGGTTACCACCCTTAAATAAAATATTCGGACATGAAACACTTCTCATAGTAGGATAATTTGCTTTGAGATGTTTTTTTTAATGTTTACCACCCATAAATGAAGTACTATGATCATAATCACTCATAAATTAAGTACTCGAACATTAAGAACTTAGAGTAATACTCTATGCTTTTCGTTGGGTTTTAGGGAATGGTTACAACACTTAAATGAAGTACTCGATGATGAAACTCTTCTTGTAGTAAGATATGATGCTTTGTAGAGGTTTCTGGAGAGGTTATCACTCATAAATGAAGTACTCTAATAAGAAACACTTCTCATAGTAGGATATGACGCTTTGTGTTGTTTTCATTATGGTTACCACCCTTAAATAAAGTACTCAGACATGAAACACTTCTCGTAGTTGAATAAGATGCTTTGTAATGTTTTCTTTAATGGTTACCACTAATAAATGAAGTAATCTGATCAGAATCACTCATAAATTAAATAATCGAACATAAAGCACTTAGATTGATACTCTATGTTTCTTCGTTGTGTTTTGGTGATTGGTTACAACACTTAAATGAAGTAATCGGAGAAAAAACTCTTCTTGTAGTAAGAAATGATGCTTTGTAGAGTTTTCTTGAGTGGTTACCACTCATAAATGGAGTACCCTGATCATAAACACTTCTCATAGCACGATATAATGCTTTGTTGTTATTTCTTTATTGGTTACCATCTATAAATGAAGTACTGATCAGAATCACTCATAAATTTAATAGTGAGACTTGAAGCACTTAGATTCTCTATGCTTATTCGTTGTGTTTTAATGAATGTTACAACACTTAAATGAAGTACTCGATGAAGAAACTCTTCTCGTAGTACGATATGATGCTTTGTAGAGGTTTCTTGATAGGTAACCACTCATAAATGATGTACTCTGATCAGAGACACTTCTCATAGTAGGATATGATGCTTTGTGTTGTGTTCTTTAATGGTTACCACCCTTAAATAAGGTACTCGGACATGAAACACTAATCGTAGTAGGATAATATGCTTTGTGATGTTTTCTTTAATGGTTACCACTCATAACTGAAGTAATCTGATCAAAATCATTGATTTAATAGTTGGACATGAAGCACTAAGATTGACACTCTATGCTTCTTTGTTGTGTTTTAGTGAATAAACCACAACACTTAAATGATGTACTCGGAGAAAAAACTCTTCTTGTAGTAAGATATGATGCATTGTAGAGTTTTCTTGAGAGGTTACCACTCATAAATAAAGTACTCTGATCAGAAACACTTCTCATTGTAGAATATGATTCTTTGTGGTGTTTTTTTAATGGTTACCACCCATAAATGAAGTACTCAGATAAGAAATACTTTTCGCAGTAGGATAAGATGCTTTGAGATGTTTTCTTTAATGGTTACCATCCATAAATGAAGTAATACGATCAGAATCACTCATAAATTAAGTACTCTGATATGAAGCACTTAGAGTGCTACTCTATGCTTTTCGTTGGGTTTTAGTGAATGGTTACAACACATAAATGAAGTACTCGAAGAAGAAACTCTTCTCGTAGTAATATATGATGCTTTGTAGAGTGTCTTGAGAGGTTACCACTCATAAATGAAGTACTCTGATCAGAAACACTTCTCATAGTAGAATATGATGCTATGTGGTGTTTTGTTAATGGTTACTACCCATAAAAGAAGTACTCAGATAAAAAACACTTCTCACAGTAGGATAAGATGCTTTGTGATGTTTTCATTAATGGTTCACACTCATAAATGAAGTAATCTGATCAGAATCACTGATAAATTTAATAGTCGGACATGAAGCACTTAGATTGGTACTCTATGCATCTTCGTTGTGTTTTAATGAATGGTTACAACACTTAAATGAAGTACTCAGTGAAGAAACTTTTCTCGTAGTAAGATATGATGCATTGTAGAGGTTTCTTGAGAGGTTTCCACTCATAAATGATGTACTCTGATCAGAAACACTTCTCATAGTAGGATATGATGCTTTATGTTGTTTTCTTTAATGGTTGCCACCCTTAAATAAAGTACCTAGACATGAAACACTTTTCGTAGTAGCATAAGATGCTTTGTAATGTTTTCTTTTATGGTTACCAGTCATAAATGAAGTAATCTGATCAGAATCACTTATAAATTAAATAATCAAACATGAAGCACTTAGATTGATACTCTATGTTTCTTCGTTTTGTTTTGGTGAATGGTTACAACACTTAAATGAAGTAATCGGAGAAAAAACTCTTCTTGTAGTAAGAAATGATGCTTTGTACAGTTTTCTTGAGTGGTTACCACTCATAAATGGAGTACCATGATCATAAACACTTCTCATAGCACGATATAATGCTTTGTTGTTATTTCTTTAATGGTTAGCATCCATAAATGAAGTACTCATATAAGAAACACTTCTCGAAGTAGGATAAGATCATTTGTGATGTTTTCTTTATTGGTTACCACCTATAAATGAAGTACTGTCCATAAATGAAGTAATACGATCAGAATCACTCATAAATTAAGTACTCTGATATGAAGCACTTAGAGTGCTACTCTATGCTTTTCGTTGTGTTTTAATGAATGTTACAACACTTAAATTAACTACTCGAGGAAGAAACTCTTCTCATAGTAAGATATGATGCTTTGTAGAGGTTTCTTGATAGGTTACCACTCATAAATGAAGTACTCTGATCAGAGACACTTCTCATAGTAGGATATGATGCTTTGTGTTGTGTTCTTTAATGGTTACCATCCTTAAATAAGGTACTCGGACATGAAACACTAATCGTAGTAGGATAATATGCTTTGTGATGTTTTTTTAATGGTTACAACTCATAATTGAAGTAATCTGATCAGAATCATTGATAAATTTAATAGTTGGACATGAAGCACTAAGTTTGATACTCTATGCTTCTTTGTTGGGTTTTAGTGAATGGTTACAACACTTAAATGATGTACTCGGAGAAAAAACTCTTCTTGTAGTAAGATATGATGCATTGTAGAGTTTTCTTGAGAGGTTACCACTCATAAATAAAGTACTCTGATCAGAAACATTTCTCATAGTAGAATATGATGCTTTGTGGTGTTTTTTTAATGGTTACCACCCATAAATGAAGTACTCAGATAAGAAATACTTTTCGCAGTAGGATAAGATGCTTTGAGATGTTTTCTTTAAGGGTTACCACCCATAAATGAAGTAATACGATCAGAATCACTCATAAATTAAGTACTCTGATATGAAGCACTTAGAGTGCTACTCTATGCTTTTCGTTGGGTTTTAGTGAATGGTTACAACACATAAATGAAGTACTCGAAGAAGAAACTCTTCTCGTAGTAATATATGATGCTTTGTAGAGTGCCTTGAGAGGTTACCACTCATAAATGAAGTACTCTGATCAGAAACACTTCTCATAGTAGAATATGATGCTATGTGGTGTTTTGTTAATGGTTACTACCCATAAAAGAAGTACTCAGATAAAAAACACTTCTCACAGTAGGATAAGATGCTTTGAGATGTTTTCTTTAATGGTTACCACCCATAAATAAAGTACTATGATCAGAATCACACATAAATTAAGTACTCGTACATGAAGCACTTAGAGTGGTACTCTATGCTTTTTGTTGGGTTTTATTGAACGGTTACAACACTTAAATGAAGTAATCGGAGAAGAAACTCTTCTAGTTGTAAGATATAATGCTTTGTGGAGTTTTCTTGAAAGATTACTACTCATAAATGAAGTACTCTGGTCATAAACACTTCTCATAGTTGGATATGATGATTTGTGTTATTTTCATTATGGTTACCACTCTTAAATGAAGTACTCGGACATGAAATACTTCTCGTAGTTAGATAATATGCTTTGTGATGTTTTCTTTAGTGGTTACTACCCATAAATTAAGTACTGACCAGAATCACACATAAATTAAATAGTCGGACATGAAGCACATAGATTGGAACTCTATGCTTCTTCTTTGCGTTTTAGTGAATAGTTACAACCCTTAAAAGAAGTACTGGTTGAAGAAACTCTTTTTGTTGTAAGATATAATGCTTTGTGAAGTTTTCTTGATAGGTTACTACTTATAAATGAAGTACTCTGATCAGAAACAATTCTCATAGTAGGATATGATGCTTTGTGTTGTTTTCTTTAATGATTACCACCCTTAAATGAGAATTCGGACATGAATCTCTTCTTGTAGTAGGATAAGACGCTTTGTGATGTTTTCTTTAATGGTTACCACTCATAAATGAAGTACTGATCAGAATCACTCATAAATTTAATAGTCGGACATGAAGCACTTAGATCGGTACTCTATGCTTCTTCGTCGTATTTTATTGAATGGTTACAACATTTAAATGAAGTACTCGGTGAAGAAATTCTTATCGTAGTAAGATATGATGCTTTTTAGAGTTTTCTTGAGAGGTTACCACTCATAAATGAAGTACTCTGATCAGAAACATTTCTCATAGTAGAATATGATGCTTTGTGGTGTTTTGTTAATTGTAACCACCAATAAATGAAGTACGCAGATAAGAAACACTACTCGCAGTCGTATAAGAAGCTTTGAGATGTTTTCTTTAATGGTTACCACCAATAAATGAAGTACTATGATCAGAATTACTCATAAATTAAGTACTCGGACATGAAGCACTTAGAGTGCTACTCTATGCTTTTCGTTGGATTTTAGTGAATGGTTACGACACATAAATGAAGTACTCAAAGAAGAAACTCTTCTCGTAGTAAGATATGATGCTTCGTAGAGTGTTTTGAGAGGTTACCACTCATAAATGAAGTACTTTGATCAGAAACACTTCTCATAGTAGAATATGATTCTATGTGGTGTTTTGTTAATGGTTACTTCTCATAAATGAAGTTCTCAAATAAGAAACACTTCTCACAATGGGATAAGATGCTTTGAGATGTTTTTTTAATGATTACCACCCATAAATGAAGTACTATGATCAGAATCACTCATAAATTAAGTACTCGAACATTAAGCACTTAGAGTGGTACTCTATGCTTTTCGTTGGGTGTTAGTGAATGGTCACAACACTTAAATGAAGTACTCGATGATGAAACTCTTCTTGTAGTAAGATATGATGTTTTGTAGAGGTTACTTGAGAGGTTATCACTCATAAATTAAGTACTTTCATAATAAACACTTCTCATAGTAGGATATGACGCTTTGTGTTGTTTTCATTTTGGTTACCATCCTTAAATGAAGTACTCGGACATGAAACACTTCTCGTAGTAAGGTAATATGCTTTGTGATGTTTTCTTTAGTGGTTACCACCCATAAATTAAGTACTGATCAGAATCACTCATAAATTATATAGTCGGACATGAAGCACATAGATTTGATATCTATGCTTCTTCGTTGTGTTTTAGTGAATGGTTACAACACTTAAATGAAGCACTGGGAGAAGAAACTATTCTGGTTGTAAGATATAATTCTTTGTGAAGTTTTCTTGAAAGGTTACTACTCATAAATGAAGTACTCTCTGATCAGAAACACTTCACATAATAGGATATGATGTTTTGTGTTGTTTTCTTTAATGGTTACCTCCCTTAAATAAAGTATTCGGACATGAAATACTTCTCATAGTAGGATAATATGCTTTGTGATGTTTTCTTTAATGGTTACCATTCATAAATGAAGTAATCTGATCAGAATCACTGATAAATTTAATAGTCGAACATGAAGAACTTAGAGTGGTACTCTATTCTTTTCGTTGGGTTTTAGGGAATGGTTACAACACTTAAATGATGTACTCGATGATGAAACTCTTCTTGTAGTAAGATATGATGCTTTGTAGAGGTTTCTGGAGAGGTTATCACTCATAAATGAAGTACTCTATTAAGAAACACTTCTCATAGTAGGATATGACGCTTTGTGTTGTTTTCATTATGGTTACCACCCTTAAAATAAAGTAATCATACATGAAACACTTCTCGTAGTATGATAAGATGCTTTGTAATGTTTTCTTTAATGGTTACCATTCATAAATGAAGTAATCTGATCAGAATCACTCATAAATTAAATAATCGAACATGAAGCACTTAGATTGATACTCTATGTTTCTTCGTTGTGTTTTGGTGAATGGTTACAACACTTAAATGAAGTAATCAGAGAAAAAACTCTTCTTGTAGTAAGAAATGATGCTTTGTAGAGTTTTCTTGAGTGGTTACCACTCATAAATGGAGTACCCTGATCATAAACACTTCTCATAGCACGATATAATGCTTTGTTGTTATTTCTTTAATGGTTAGCATCCATAAATGAAGTACTAATATAAGAAACACGTCTCGTAGTAGGATAAGATGATTTGTGAAGTTTTCTTTATTGGTTACCACCTATAAATGAAGTACCGATCAGAAATATTTCTCATAGTAGGATATGATGCTTTGTGTTGTGTTCTTTAATGGTTACCACCCTTAAATAAAGTACTCGGACATGAAACACTAACAGTCGGATATGAAGCACTTAGATTTGTACTCCATGCGTCTTCGTTGTATTTTAGTAAATGGTTACAACCCTAAAATGAAGTACTCGGAGATGGAACTCTTCTCGTAGCAAGATATGATGCTTTGTAGAGTTTTTTTAAGAGGTTACCACTCATAAATGAAGTACCCTGATCATAAACACTTCTCATAATAGGATATGATGCTTTGTGTTGTGTTCATTATGGTTACCACCCATAAATAAAGTACGCAGATAAGAAACACTTTTCGCAGTCGGATAAGAAGCTTTGAGATGTTTTCTTTAATGGTTACCACCCATAAATGAAGTACTATGATCAAAATTACTCATAAATTAAGTACTCTAATATGAAGCACTTAGAGTAGAGTTCTCAAAACCGTGTCTGCGTGTCTGAAAACGTCACGGAACGACACGGCACGATAAGAACACGGCACGGTTAAGACACGGCACGGTACTGTTCACGTGCCGTGTCTTAAGCGCGTCGTGCCTTGGTTTCCTACTGTAGGACACGGCACGACACGGAACGTTTATGAGGAGAGACACGACACGGAAGCACGACACGGAACGACACGAGAACACGTCTAGACACGGTACATTTAGACACGACACGACGACACGACACAACACAGATAGACACGGCACGACACAGATAGACATGGGTAGGCACGAATAGACACAGATAGACACGGAAGTTCAAATTATTTTGAAATCTTTCGCAGTTATTAATTATTCTATTCTAAACTTTACAAATTTTAAAAAATAAACGTTTAGACACGAGTCACGACATAGTTAAGACACAGTTAAGACACGACATGTTTAGACACGACACGTTTAGACACGACACGTTTAGAGGCGGCACGTTTAGAGGCGACACGTTTAGACACGACACGTTTAGAGGCGGCACGTTTAGAGGCGACACGTTTAGACACGACACGTTTAGAGACGACACGTTTAGACACGACACGGTTAGGCACGAAACGGTTAAGACATGACACGTTTAGATACGGCGTGCCTAAACGTGCCGTGTCTTAACCGTTCCGTTCCAATCCCTTCCAATTTTTGGCACGGCACGGAACGACACGGTAAAAATAATAAAATACTAATCGTGCCGTGTCGTTCCGTGTCGTGCCAAGCCGTGTTTGGAACGAAACGGCACGGAACGGCACGAATTTAGAACACTAACTTAGAGTGCTAGTCTATGCTTTTCGTTGGGTTTTAGTGAATGGTTACAACACATAAATGAAGTACTCGAAGAAGAAACTTTTCTCGTAGTAATATATGATGCTTTGTAGAGTGTCTTGAGAGGTACCACTCATAAATGAAGTACTCAGGTATTTGTTTTGGATTTTTGAAAGTAACCTATTTTATGTACAAGCATTGATTATTTTGTTACTATTTTTTAGTCATTTTCGAAAATCCAAAACAAATACTTACAAAATTCTAAAAATAGAAAATTTTGGTATCCCACAAGATTTTGATATAAAGAAATTATTGAGCATGATAAATCGAAATTTTAACGACCAGTTTGTGTGATTTGATGGTCAAGCATTGACTCTTTGGTGCTTGATCAAGCACCATAGCCCATAAATTTCTCGAAAACTCAACAAAACATCTTAGCATACTACGAGAAGTATTCATCTTCAAGTACTTCATTTAAGGGTGGTAGCCTTTCACTAAAGCACCACGAAGATGCATAGAATACCGCTCAAAGTGCTTTATGTCTGAGTACTTCATTTATGGGTGGTAATCATTCAAGCAAACACTACAAAGCATCTTATCATACTATGAGAAGTGTTTCTATCCGAGTACTTCTTTTATGGGTGGTAACCTTTCAAGAAAAATCCACAAAGCATCATAGCCTACTTCAAGAAGTGTTTCTTCTTCGACTACTTCATTTAATGTGGTAACCTTTCAGTTAAACACCTCTAAGTACTTCATGTTTGAGTACTTCATTCATGGATGGTATCCATTTAAGAATGCACCACAAAGTATTTTATCATACTACTAGAAGTGTTTCTGATATGAGTACATTTTTATGGGTGGTAACTTTTTAAGAAAACTCCACTAAGCATCATGGCCTACAACGAGATTTATTTCTTGTCCGGTTACTTCATTTATGAGTGGTAACCTTTCAGGATAACCAGAAAGCTTCTTAGCCTACTATGAGAAAAGATTTTAATTTTCAAGTACTTTATTAAAGGGTAATAACCTTTGGAGAAAAGACCAGGAAGCAAGTTATTGCTACAAGAAGTGTTTCATCTCTGAGTACTTCATTTAATGCTGGTATGTTTTCAAGAAAATACTACGAAAAAACATAGCCTTCTACCATAAGTGTTTCATTTCCGAGTACTTCATTTATGGGTGGTAACTTCTCAACAGAACACCCCAAAACATCTTAACCTACTAAGAGAAATGTTTCATCTTCCAATACTTCATCTATGGGTGGTAATCTTTCAGGAAAACACCACGAATCAGCTTAAACTAGTAAGCAAATTATTTTATGTATGACTACATTTATGGGTGCAAAACTTTCGAGAAAACACCACAATGCATCTTTGGCAACTACGAGAAGTGTTTCTGATTCAAGTACTTTATTTATCGATGATAACCTTTCAAGAAATACCACAAAACATCTTAGCCTACAACGAGAAGTATTTCATCTTCAATTACTTTATTAATGGGTGGTAGCATTCACTGAAACACCATGAAGAAGTATTGAATACCACTCTAAGTGTTTAATGTCTCAGTACTTTATTTATGGATGGTAATCATTCAAGAAAATATCACAAAGCATCTTATCCTACTATAACAAGTGTTTCTGATCTGAGTACTTCATTTATGATTGCTAACCTTTCAAGAACACTCCATAAAGCATATTGGCCTACTATGAGATGTGTTTCTTGTCCGTGTACTTCATTTATTGGTGGTAACCTTTCAAGAAAACACCACGAACAAGCATAGAATACCACTCTAAGTGTTTCATATCCGCGTACTTCATTTATGGGTGGTAACCATTCAAGAAAACAGCACAAAGCATCATATCCTACTAAGAGAAGTGTTTCTGATCTGAGTACTTCATTTATGGGTTTAAGGTTTAGAGAAAAAACCACAAAGCATCATAGCCTACTACGAGAAGTGTTTATTCTTCGTGTACTTCATTTTAGGATGGTAACCTTTCACTAAAACACCGTGAAGAAGTATAGAATACCATCCTAAGTGCTTCATGTATGAATACTTCATTTATGGGTGGTAACCATTAAAGAAAAAAATACCAAAGCATATTATCCTACTATGAGAAGTGTTTTTGATCTGTGTACTTCATTTATAGGTGGTAACCTTTCAAAAAAACTCCACAAAGCATAATGGCCTACAACAAGATGTGTTTCTTGTCCGGGTACTTTTATAGATGGTAAACTTTCAAGAAAACACCATAAAGTATCTTAGCCTACTACGATAAGAGATTTCAATCTTCGAGTGTTTTGTTAATGGGTAATAACCTTTCAAGAAAATACCACAAAGCAGCTTAGTCTATTCCGCTAGGTATTTCATGACCGAGTACTTCAGTTATGGTTGATAATCTTTCAAAAAATGCACCACAATAAAACTTAGCCTACTACAAGAAGTGTTTCATCTCTGATCCAAGTACTTCATTTGAGGATGGTAATCTTTCAAAAAAATACCATAAAGAAGCTTAAACTACTAAGCTAAGTGTTTTACGTCTCCCTACATTTATGTGTCCAAATTTTCGAGAAAACTTCAAACTGCATCTTAGCCAACTATGCAAAGTGTTTTCTGATCCGAGTGCTTCATCTATCGGTGGTAACCTTTCAAGAAGACTCCATAAAACATCTTAGTCTGCTACGAGAAGTGTTTCATCTTTAAGTACTTCATTTAAGGATAATATCCTTTCACTAAAACATCACGAAGAAGCATAGAATACCACTCTAAGTGCTTCATGTCTGAGTATTTCATGTATGGATGGAAACCATTCAAGAAAACACCACAAAGCATCTTATCCTACTACGAGAAGTGTTTCTGATCCGAGTACTTCATTTATGAGTGGTTACCTTTAAAATCCACAATGCATTATAGCCTACTACAAGAAGTGTTTTTTCTACGAGTACTTCATTTAAGGGTGATAACCTTTCACTAAAATACCACGAAGAAGCATATAATATCACTTTTAGTTCATCATGTCTGAGTACTTCATTTATGAGTGGTAATCATTCAAGAAAACACCACAAAACATCTATCCTACTATAAGTGTTTCATTTCTGAGTACTTCATTTATGGGTGGTAACTTCTCAACAAAACATCCCAAAGCATCTTAGCCTATTGAGAAATGTTTCATCTTCTAATACTTCATTTAAGGATGGTAATCTTTCAGAAAAACACCACGAAGCAAACTAAACTACTAAGCTAAGTGTTTTATGTCTGACTACATTTATGAGCGTCAAATTTTCGAGAAATCACCACAATGCATCTTAGCCAACTACGAGAAGTGTTTCTGGTATGTGTACCTCATTTATCGACGACAACTTTTCAAAGAAACACCAGGCAACAATTCTATTATGCAAGAAATTTCCTGACGGAGACTTCAGTTATGGGTGATACCTTAAAAAAACAATGAAACTTAATCTACTACAACAAGTGTTTCATCTCTGAATACTTGATTTAATGTTGGTATGCTTTCAAGAAAACACTACGAAGAAACATAGCCTTCTACCATAAGTGTTTCATCTCTGAGTACTTCATTTATGGGCGATAACTTCTCAACAAAAGACCCCAAAGCAACTTAGCCTACTGAGAAATGTTTCATCTTCTAATGATTCATTTAAAGGTGGTAATCTTTCAAGAAAATACCACGAAGCAGATTAAACTACTAAGCTACAACTACGTGTTTTATGTCTCACTACATTTGTTAGCGCCAAACTTTCAAGAAACAACACAATGCTTCTTTGCCTACTATGAAAAGTATTTCTGACCCGAGTACCTTATTTATCGGCAGTAACATTTCAAAAAAACACCACAAAACATCTTAGCCTACCACGAGAATTATTTCATCTTCAAGTACTTCATTTGAGGGTAGTAGCCTTTCATTAAAACACCATGAAGAGGCATAAAATACCACTCTAAGTGTTTTATATCTGAATATTTTATTTATGGATGGTACCTATTCAAGAAAACACTACAAAGAAACTTATCCTACTACAAGAAGTGCTTCTGATCCGAGTACTTCATTTATGGGTGGTAACCTTTCAAGAAAACTTCACTAAGCATCATGACCTTCTACGAGATGTGTTTCTTGACCATGTACTACATTTATGGATGGTAATTGTTTCAAGAAAACACCAAAAAAACATCTTAGACTACTATGAGAAGAGTTTTTAATCTTCGAGTACTTTATTAAAAGGTTATAATCTTTCAAGAAAATACCACAATGAAACTTAACCTACAACAAGAAGTGTTTCATCTTTGAGTACTTCATTTAATGCTATTATCCTTTCATGAAAATACCACGAAGAAACATATTCTTTTACAATAAGTGTTTCATCTCCGAGTACTTCATTTATGGATGGTATTTATTTTGGAACTACTCGTCTTCGGATCCTCCTGCTCCTCAGTCACCTTATCACTCGAGCTGTCAGATATGTTGTATCAACCATTATCTACCCAAGGAAAATAAACTCCTTTGCCACGAACATCAGAAAAGATTTCGGTCACTTCTAGAGCTTCACCCTTATGAGAAATCATTTTTTCCTCTTCTTTGTCCCAAGTGTACTCACTCATAGGTTTTAAATTCATGTTGTTCTATCGTGTCGTGACAAACACGACTTGGCACAACACGACACGACACGACACACAAATTATTTTATTATTTTTATTGTGGCATGATGTGCCAATAATTGGAAGAGGTCGACACGACACAGTTAAGTCACGACATGTTTAGGCACGACGCGCCTAAACTTGCCGTGTCTTAACCGTGATGTGCCTAATCGTGACATTTTGTTTGTGTCGTGTTGATTCGGCATGACGTACCTTATTCGTGTTAATCTTGCCGAACAAATCCATAAAAGGAGCAAATAAAAAATCATAACAATATGAAAAAAATCTGAACACTTTATAGACAATTATTATATTTTTTCCAAAATTGCGACAAAATAAAAAAGCCTAAAATAGAAGAAAAATATAACAATTGGGAAAAATTTCAAAATTTATAAATTTGCCCCAAAAATTACATTTTGAATATGGCATAAACAGAAAAATTAGAAAAAAATGCTTAAACATTTTATATAATAAATGCAAAAGAATGGTAAAATGTTTCGTCCTCCTTCATTCTGATCTTGAGATCGGCTATGTAAATTAACATAGACGGAGTTCTAACTTTTTTAGTATAGCTTACGAAAATTAAATTTAAATATTATAACTAAAATGGAAATTATACCTTAATCCTTAGAAGTAGTGTTGTTGATTGTACATTGAGTATCTGTATTTTTCGTAGTTGTACATGTACGGATTGGAAGCATACGAATCTTGTACCTTGTCAACATGTTGATCTTGTGCCTTAATAAGAACTTAAAATATGTTATAAGTATTAATCTGGGGTCAAGAAAAGTAGCAATTATGCTGAGTTGCGATATGTCAGTCCAATACTTAGGAATTTTTGTTTTAGTCTGTGATAGAGAGTGCCTCAAAATGGAACCTTCAGGCAAAGTTGTCACTGTAGTGATGTACCAATCGGAAGTAGTTACAAGCTCCTCCAATAGAGCACTCGTTGTTGGCGTGTAAGATGTAGGAAGTCTCATGGTTGCGACATAGCAAACTTCTAAAAATAGAACCATATGCTCAATTGCATCCCACTCGGATGTAGACAGTCGAAATTGTTGGCCTTGAGGGGTCCTACTTGTTGCATGATCAAGGATTAGTCCCAAATGTTGCATCTTCCTCAGCAATCGGTATGTACTATTCCAACAAGTGATAATGTCCCAAGGAATCCTAACGTGGAAAATGCCCATATGAGTGCACAAATATGCAAGAGCTTGTTTCTTGTGAATGCCCGAGTCTACATACCTGAGTGCATCTTTATACTTTTCAAGTAATTCCTCAAATCCTTTAACCTGAATACTCGCTTTAACAATTAAGTTCAAAAGTATGACATACCCATTTTGTGTGAAAAAATGTACCATTCATCATGGGTTGAAGGTTGTTGCTTAAAAGACGAATTGCAACATTACAATTACTAACATTGTTGAAAGCAACAACAAGAATCTTATCTTTTAATTGATATTCCTCAATTACTCCTAACACATATTCAAATTTATGATTGGCATCACGTGGGTAATCCAATTGACGAAAAGCAATTAATCCAATGGGCAATGACAGAAGAATATGACATGTTATGTTTATCGACTGGCCAGATATCAGATGTTATGGATACCTTATAGTTAGTTGGTAGAACTAAATTCATCATACAATTCTGAAGGTTTGGACCAAAATATATTGAACAAGTCATCATTATTTTTTGCGGTATGATTTCCTAAACTAGGGATGCAAAGACTCAGTAATAAATTTCTCAAACAAGGGATCACATGTCATTGACAATGCCTTTTCAAACCGTACACAATACTTGATGAATTTATTCCTAACCTTGTTGGGGCCATACTTAAGGTATCATCTCCTAACACCAAGTTGTGTTTGGACCATTGCAGTTCAGCGATCTTTAGGTACAATTTCACATTTTTTTTTATCATGGGTTAGTTTATGTTTTAGTAATGTTGGGTACCTTGTTCAACCTTGAAATTGTATAATTTCAAATAAATTAAATACTTAGCTGCAAAGGTGGTGCCATTTGGACCTTTGATCTCCTCAAAGATTTCTCATGCCGGTGATGTCTTTGTTCGAGCTCTCTTGCTGGTGGTGTTGTGTTGACTCTAATCTCCAATACCATCCACAAATTGAGAAGGTTCATATGCTTCCTGGTTCATGGTTGATGATGACCCAACTGACATGAGTGGGAGTGGAACACATGGTGGGATACCATATGTTACAGTCAAATCTACATCTCTGGTTCTACGACGAATCAGTATTATACTCTAAGGTCACACCTAATTGTGCACTTACTTGTTCAAGTTAGTTCAGGTGGATGTTCGGATCCATATGGTTGATTGTTAGAAAACAACAAATAATGTAAAGAAGAAGGATATCTTTTTTGGGGTATTTCATTTGTGAATTTTGAAAAAATAAATAAAACATGTATAAAATGAAGTTAACTGGATATTTTTCGAGTATGAAAAAATATATATAATGTCTCTATTTTTTTGTGCCTCCATGGTGTCTTCAAATTTGCATCATTCATTAAAATCAATGAATGATCTATATTTAATTGCATAAAAAGACGTGCATAATGAATGATATGGATTTTGAAGGCATAATGAAGACACAAAAAAATGAGGACATTATATCCCTCCTCTCAATATATATAATGTCGTCTTTGAAATAATCACGTTATTTGGCATGCATTTATAATATCAAACATGATAATATTTGACATAAAATTATAAAATACACATGTCCAAATAATTTATTTTATCTGAATGTCTCTAAATCCAACACAATTGACTAGTGAGAGTTGGTTTTCTCTTTATCTACCTCCGCCATACATTAAATGGGGGACATCACAACACAAAGCCAAATTTTTATTTTCAAAACTAATGAAGGATATTGTTTTATAAATTACCTTTTGTTGATTAATTTTTAACGAGAGGTGAAATATTTTGTATTTTACTTCTCTAATCCTCGTGAAATTCCGACAATTATTCTATACTGTTACTTGAGATGCATAATAATATTATAAGGACTCGCATAAATGTGACCAAAATGAAGACCGTGTGCAAGGAATGAGATC
>CAXKVX010001721.1:0-31956 GCA_964058865.1 Eleocharis quinqueflora | reverse complement strand
CGCGAAGGATTCTGAGATTAATTCAGGGTGGAGCAGATCGGACGAGGATCTTGAAGGTCCGAATGTAAACCACCCTTCCACAGTAGAAGTAGAAGCTCGGTCGTCTGTTAGTAGGATGGCTTTAGAAGAAATTCCTGAACACGAACTCGGGAAGCCTTCAGGACTCAGAAAAAGGCTTCTTCCTCGGGACCAAGATTTCCCAACAGCTCGGATGTACCCATCCGACAAGAAAACTTATGAGGGTGTAAGCTCTACTAAATGGGCAGAGGCCTTTCGTTCTCAGCTTCAACAGTGTCTATTTAGTGAAGCACATGACAGTCTTCCCCGGATACTGCGACCAGCCCCCATAGATCGGGCCTATGATACTTCCAAGGGTCTATGTATCTATGCGGCCATGGTCAACTGTGGTTTTAGACTTCCTCTAACCGAATTCCAGAGGAAAGTATTAATTAGGTTTGACGTGGCACCCGCACAGCTCAGTGCATACGCATGGTGCCACCTTACCTCTCTGGAAACTTTCTTCAGGATAAACTGAGTTTTCTTAGGAATCGATCGCCCTACCCTCTCTTTTCTCAACCACTTTTACTTGGTTACTCGGGTGGATCGGGAATGGTTAAGCCTAAAACAAAGGCAGAACAGTCTTAGGATTTTCAAAACCAAGAGTACATGGAGAATTAACAAGTGGAAGTCCCGTTATTTCTTTCTCGAGAACCCACAAGCAGTTCCCAGTTTAACAGGGATTCGTAAAACTTGGAGGTTTTCGGTCAATTGGGATATTAGGTTTCCCGATTGTCCTGAAGAATTGAGTCTAATCGCTCGTGTGGAGCGAATCTTATAAGGTATTACCCGTCGTCACTTAGGGTTCAAAACGCATTATGTATGCTTTATTATGTTTTTTACGTTTTCTTTCTTTTTTTATTTTCAGACGAAGGCACCATGGATCTCATTTATGATGGAGAAGAGATCCCCCTTATCCAAGTGGATGATATTCTGTCCACTTCCGATATAGAGCAACCTCGGGAGGTCCAAGCCCCTCCACCTTTCCGACCAAAAAAGCCCAAGCTATCTCGCACTCCCTGAGCGGAGAAAAAGAAGTGTCAAGGTTCCCTTGACGACAAAGTCTGCAAGAAACTGAAACATCCCACTAAACCAAGTGGTTCGGGTTCTTCTCCCGCTGCTCCTCTTACACATGAGTAACAGCAGGAGCTAAGTAGGGAATTCCATACTGATTTTCCCTGGAGGGAAGGTTTCCCCACTCAATATCCGGATTCTGTTTGCATGAACATTCCGAGTAGGACAAAAGCCTTAAAAATCGAACAACCGGGCAGTAGTTTGGGGGACTACGCCTTGCAAGTTTTTCATGCGAACCGCCTCCCTTATATGAACAACCAGGAAGAAGATCATTTGGCTGTTATAAAGAAGTTGAACCAGTCTCTCCTTGAGGCTGGGTGTTTATTGAGCCGAGTGCATAATGAGCTTGCCCATGCATCGGGAAGTTGATTGTTCCTGATCTTGCCAATGTTGCCACCTGGACCGCCAAGGTGGCAATGCAACGGGATGAGCTCAAGGACCGCCTCGATCGCCTAGATTCCAGGAACCGGGCATTATCCGGGGAGAAATAGGGCCTTCAACTGGAGCTCCAGCCGGTGCAATCCGAACTGGATACTGTTCTCGCCCGGGAGAGGCAGAAGGATGAAGAGATTGCTCTTCTGAAGGCATCTTTTGTTGATGCCTTTTTGAAGAGTACTGCATTTGGTCATGCAGCTCTTCATGCCTTCAAGGGGCCAATCCAACTTCTTTGTTACAACGTCTTCCGAGACATCTCCCGCTTCTTCCCCATTACTGCCGAAGAAGTAGGTGTTCGTCTTCTCACGGAAGAGGAGTGCAAGGTTTCGGACCTGGAGGGGTTCACCTAGGATCACGAAGCCGATAAGTTTCGAGATCCTCAGGGGCAGGTAATTGACATGAAACTGGGTCATCGTGTCACCAAACCTACCGGGTTCCACCACCCGTATCCCCTCTCCAGGTGGCCCGTTCATCTTTCTGTCCCCAACACCCTGAGGCAAGTTACCAGGGTTGGCACACCTCAGCCCCGACAAGGTTCCGTGGACAAGGAGACGAAAGTCGACAGTAAATCAGCCGGTAATTAGGTACTTGTTTATTTTTTCTTATCAAAAGAGTCTCGCGTCATAAGTATAGGACTATAACACATTTTTGCCTTTCCTGTTTACAGATCAGGAAAGATGGTGGAGGCAGCTGCTCATTGACGCTGGATATCCTCCCGATCTTTAGGATTTTTTCTTTTCTTTCTTTTCTAGGTGGTTGTACTCCTAGGATTTTTGCTTTTTCTTTAGGATTGAAGTTACTGTACTCCTGGGGTATGCCCCTTGAAGCTCTGTACGTTTTGAAGAATATATGTATGTCTTACTTATGACGATTTTATGTTCCAGGCATCGTTCCCTTTTTTATTTTCAGGCAACGTCCCGTAAACTAATTTGTGCTTCCTAACGTTGTACAAGGTCGTTCTCTCCTTATAACTAGTATAACTGACTTTATCCGGGGTTTATTCATATTCGGGTATCACCCCGTAGTTTATGTACGAACATCGGACCTCAACTCGTGGGTTTTCTTTTATTCGGGTCCCACCCCGTGAGGTTTCTTTAGCGTACATTATGCTCGGACCTCAACCCTTGGGTTTTCTTTTATTTGGGTCCCACCCCGTGAGGTTTCTTTAGCGTGCATTATACTCGGATCTCATCTCGTGAGTTTTCTTTTATTCGGGTCCCACCCCGTGAGATTTCTTTAGCTTTTCTGTAAATAACTACTGATAAGTGACAAAGTATGTTTCTCAAAAAAGATATTCATTAAGAACGTGTGATACAAAGGTCTTATATCGGTCTTTTAAAGATGTCCCGGTTACCTAACTAGTGATACATTTCATACGACTGGACATTGCTCTTCTTTGGTATCTTCTTGCCTTCCCCCGGACAACCTGAAATATTACACGGAAGCGATCCGCTCTTGTTGTTGTGCATTCGTCCTTTCATTATTGCTTGGTAACACTCCCGAGCATTTCCTTGCATTCCCCTTTCTATGCTGATTCCGGAAGGGGTTGGAAATTTGATTGTTAGATGAAATGTGGATATTACTACACTGAAGGTGTTGAGTGAGCCTCGCCCTAATATGGCATTGTATGCTGAGGGGGTTTTTACCACTAAGAAATCTATCTTGGCAGACACTGCTCTTGGAAAAGCCCTCATTCGAACAAGTAGTGTAACGATCCCTTCCGGGTGAATGGAATCTCCCGTAAACCCGAACAATTGGGGTATTAATCTTTCGTAGCTTGGTCGGGTCGATCCCCATTTGTTGAAAGGTATGCTAGTATAGTATGTCCGCCGAACTCCCCGTATCGACTAGTATCTGGCGGACTTTGTACCCTCCTAACTTTATCTCCAATATGATAACATCGTCGTGGGGCTGAAGTATCCTTTCGAAATCCTCGGAGAAGGTGACTTCGTATTGATGTCTTCTGACTGGTCTTTCTTGAGTGGTGGGGTAGCTAACATTTGTGAGGTGTATCCGTCGGGCTTTCTTCGTGTCACCTCCCGATGATATCCCTCCATATATCATATTAATCGTGGGGGTTGGAGGCCGTCTTTCTCTTGGGTAATCTCCTTGATTGTCGTTTCTAGTTCATCCATTTTCCTTGGTATTGGATTTTTCGGCCTTTTGTTATCTTCGTAATTTCAGGCATGCTCTTTGAAGAACTGCTTGTTGATATATCGGTGTAGTTCTCCCTGTCTGGCCAGCTTTTCAAGTATGTCTCTCAGGTGGAGACACTCTTCTGTGGAATGTCCGTATCTCTTGTGGAATTTGCAATACTTGTTCTCTCATGTGACCTCAATTAGGGAAGGTTTTAAGGGACGGGGTAGGTTAAATCTTTCTTCTGCGATAGCAAGGAGTTCCCTCTGAGGTCGGTCCCATTTGGCATAGGACGAATAGTTGGAGATATATTTGCGCCTTTCCTTCTGGGGAGACCTATTCCCAGTTCTTCTCATCTCACCTTTCGGGGACACAGATTGATTAGGCCTAAATCTTGTTGCATCCTCCTATCCTCTGATGTATCCTTCCGCGAATTCCACAAATTCTTGGAGAGTCGAGAAGTTATTTTTATGGGCGTCAAATTGCAGTGAACCTGGTCCGCCTGTGTTTAACAACCCTTTTTGGATGGCGATGAGAGCCACCTCATCATTGTAGTTTTTAACCATTCGGGCTGTCGTGACGAATCTGCCAATGAACTTGCGAGTGGGTTCCCCCTGGTTCTGTTGGATGCCAAACAAGAATCGCATGTTAGCGCTGGGGGTTTTATATTGGAAAACTTGGCTCTGGCCAACTCTTCAAAGTTTTTTATGGAGCCATTCGGCAGGCTCATATACCATTCGAAGGCAGTTCCTGCTAGACACGTGACAAAGATGCGGCAGATGACTTCATCAATTGCTTCTAGGATCCGAAGTTTTTCCCTTATGTTGTAAACAAAGGCTTCCGAGTCTTTTCTCTCGTTTTCGTCTCCGACGAAAATTCCTAGATTAGTGGGAATACGAAAGTCCTTCATCGGGAATGTATAAATATCTTCTGACAGAGGGCCTGAGGCAAAGTTTAAGGGGCGACAGCGCCCTCTATCGTTATCGATTTTCTCGATCCGTTCTTGCATGTCTGACAGTCTTTTCTGCAAGGTTAATACATGCCCGAAAGAGATCTTCGGGGACACATGTCGGCTCCTGGTTTCGAATCTTCTTGTCGGGGGAGATTCTACTGAATCTTCGCCAAACTGGGCTCCAGGTGGGTTGAAGAACGGCGTCCCCTCCTGGACTTGAGCTGATGGTACTCTAGATGGCCTTCCCGAAGGCCATCTTCGGGTGGATCTTCATCTAGTGTTTCAAACTCGCTGGCTAAGTTCCTAGAAAGTGTCCCCAGGTTCCTCGAGTTTTGTCTAGCTTGTGCTGGTGGTGCAAGTTGAGGGATCGTTGCTGAATTTCCCGACCATGTGTACCAGTTTTGGTAATGGTAATCATATGGTGTGTAATACCCGTTCCAAGGGTATCCTTCGGAGGGGTAGCTCCAAGGCTCCCACGAGCCTGAAGCCTGAACGGGTTGGTACTGTGGCCACAAGAGTGAATCTGGCAGCGGATGTTCTGGCCTATTGCAGACGGGTCTCCCAACGTTATTCGGGAGTTGCTGGAGGGAAGAGAACGTTACTCCAGGCTGTGGTATAGGCGGGTGTGCCTGCGGGAAGAAGAGGTGTCTACGAAGGCCCTTCCCTAGGGGTATGAGGGAGAGACTCGAGTGGAGGTTAGTCCGTGGGCACCAGTACCTCGGAGGGACGCCTACGAAGTTGCGACTCGGTTGGTGTAGGCGGCCCATAGCGAATACCTTCTGGCTCCCTACTCTCAGGGTTTCGCTGCCTCTTTCTTCCTCCCATTGTTTCTTCTCTTGCTGGTGGTGTTACCATTGGATAACCTAGCTAGTTCAAGTGAGGGCAGTGTCCCCACGCTGTTAAGATCTATCTGGTAGATAGCTCGTAGGTGTTCTTTAGTTGAAGTAGGTGGAAAGCAGTTAACCGGGAAGGTTAACTGCCTGTATCCAGAGTTATGAGTTTAGTGGTAGTGTTCTGTGTTCTCTAGAATCTCGTCCCACTTTATCTTGGACGTAGGCGTATTTATACTAATAATGTCGGTTTGTCCATGATCTCAATCGTGGGCGGTTACTTAGATCGTGCCGTAGTGGTGTTACACTTAAGGCGATTTTAATTCGGATGCTATTTTAGGATATGCCCTTTTGGTTGAGTTTCTATCGAAAGGTGTTGTTTGTACACATGATCTATTTCGAGTACCTGCAGGCTTTTATGGACCTTTCGGAGTACTGGATCTTTCCTGATTTTGGGCCTTTGGCAAAATGGCCTATCAGCTTTAAACTTCACATTGGCCTCATCATCTTTGAACAAATACAAATTACCTCTAACTTCATCGAGTCTTGCCGGAACTCGGTTTGAGGCCGTACAAAGGGCCGAATCCGGAGTTGAATGAGACGATTGACCACCTTCATCACTATCATTCGTGCGAGGATGCTTGGTAGAAGAGACCTTGCGGACGACGATCTTGACTCCTTGGACGAGTGAATCCATGAAGAGAATGAAGGAGATTGGTTGGATGAAGTTTGAGAGTAGAAGAGAGAAATGATGGAGGAGGAGAGGAGGAACGAGATGAGAAAGAAGAGGAGATCAAGAATCTTGAAGAATTTTGAGAATATAGGTTGTGTAGAGGTGGTATGAGGGGATTAGGAAGAGAAAAGGAAGAAATTTTGACCTTGGGAAAGAAGAAAGAAAGAGGGAGAGAGGGTGTCGGCTAGGTTAAAAATGCTAGAAACAGCAAACTGTTACCAACGATTGCCAACTGTTAGTAACAGTTAGCTATGAAGTGGGGCGTTGAGATCTAAAAATTTGGGGAATGTACTAATCGTTAACAACGGTTACAAGTGTTGTGTAACGGTTGCTTACTAGAAGTCTAAGGAAATTTCTGTCCCTGGAAATGTTTTGGTGAGCGTAGGCAACCTTTACCAACGATTACAGCTGTTGGATAACGAATGATGACTGGAAATTTTGCAAACTTTAGACCTGCCAATAATTTTTGTGATTGTAGCCAACAGTTGGCTAACGATTGCTGACTGGAAATCTCGCAAGCTTAACATTTGGCAATTGTTTTTGTGAGCTTGACCAACCGTTACCAACGATTGTAACCGTTGGATAATGGTTGCTGACTGGAAATCTTGGACATTTGTGAGATAATTTAATCAATTATCCTCTAACATCCCTAACTTAAAACGTAGCCATCTTGCTCTGGTGTGATTTTGGCCAGTTTGGTGGTATGTCCTTGTTTTTTTTCAATTCCAAATTTAAATAGACTAAGATCTAATTAACCTAAGCAAGTCTTGATCTTGATGTTGATCTTCTAATCTTGCTCTTAGGTCATTCTTGATTATCTCTTGTGTTCATTTGTGCATTTTGCTCAAATGCCCTACAAACATTCTCACAACACAAGAAATGGTAAAATTCAAATAATTTTGCAAATCAACAAACTTAAGGAAAGTTTGAGCCAACAATCTCCCTCTTTTGTTGATTTGCAAAACCTCAAACATATGTGCCTAAATAATTTTGTATTTAATCTCAATATGGCACATATAATTTCTCCCTTTTTTTGGAAATCAAACAATAGGTGCATTTAAATTTTTCAATTGAATGTATAGCTCCCCTTAATTTGATAATTCTCCCTCAATTAATGCACAATTATAATTGAGCAACAAGGCTCCCCCTCAATTTGTGCATTTTTCAAAATCATGGTGCCCTAAATAACAAGTTTATAAATGTTTTGCGGAAGCGTATTTTAGAATTAGAGCTTACAATTATTTGTTTGAGTTTGTTTGAGTTTTATTATGCACAATTCATCAAAATTTTGCTCCCCCTAAATATATGGCAATTAGTATTGGGGGTTCAATTTTCAAATCACCTACATTTGCTCTTTAGGCACCCAAGCAACATTTGGTTGGTTGCTTCTCTTCATAAGGGTGCATTCTAATGAAATGTGGTCATGTTTGCAACAATAGTTGCATGTGGCACTTGTAGGTGGATTACCAATTGCCTTGACAACCCTAGCATGGTAATCAATTCTCAATTGTTGTGCCTTGTTATTAGATTGGTAAATGAAATTAAATTGTGGTTTAGGCACTTGCTTTTGTTAAGGCACAATATTTGGTTTTTGATTGTGTCTTATATCATGTTGGGCATGGTTGTTTCCCTTGGGTTTATATGCCCACCCGGTTGGTCCCCTATAGTATGCATTATTGGACCATGATGGGTTGAAATATTTAGGTACCGGTCTATGTTTGGTATGGCTTATGTTGTTGAATCGATACCTAAATGCATGATTTGGTACATTGCCATTGTTTTGGCGTTTTACCCTTTGGCCATTGGTATCCTTACCCATTTGTTTTCCCTCATTTAATGCATTGGGGTTTCTTGCATGACAAAGAGGATGATGAACCCTTTTCATATCCTAATTCCTTTTTGTCATGAGGTTTTTGTCCCTAAAATTTTTTACTCAAGTCCAACTTATTTTTGTTCATGGCATTGGAAGACCTCAAAGTTTTATTTTCCATTTCAAATTTGTTTGATTTGGACTCAAGCTCGTGAATTTTGTTATTTACCCCCACCCCCACCCCCCAATTGTGCAATCTTTACTCATGAGGGCTTGGTTTGATTCAATGAGGAGTTTGTTTAATCTAGAAATTTCAATTTTCAATATTTCCTCATTTGACACATTACTTGTGTCATCACCATCATCATTCAACTCACTATCGGATTTAAATCCTACACAAAAATCAACATCAATGGGTTTAAGGTCTAGAGATACCTTAGCCTCATCGTTAGAGGTGGAAGTACATTGTTTTGGAGATGATGGCGTCTAAGTCCACCTTCTTGATGAGCTCGATCACTCTCAACTCGCCCAAGAGCAAACTTCTTGATGAGCTCGATCACTCTCGGGTCGGTTACATTGTTTTTGGAGATGATGGCGTCTGAGTCCACCTTCTATTCATCCACCAAGGCTACAAAGGCATGGTGGCCATCCCCTTGTTGTCCCTCTCCCGATGCTCCCTATTTTTGAACATCTCTTCAAGCAATTCGGTTAGAATGGGTGTAAAACCCACTAATTTCGACAATTATTCATGAAAATAATTGCCTTGTTAATGAGGAAATTAATCGTTAAATAGAAACTTATCTCAAAATTAACATATGAAAATAAGTAAAATTCAATACATTCTTATTTACCAACTTACAGAAATTTCGTATGAGTTAAAACTATTTAAATAAAATATACCAAGCTTGAAATATTAATTAGGATCGTATAGAATATGACTCGAGTTAAAATAAAAACTTACACTTTATTTATCCTTTCAAAATAATCAAGTGAAATAAATAAATCAGATTTATAATTAAATCTGCATGAGACGAATCATTTTTTTTTCTTCCTATATTCAATTAAAGATACAACTGCCACACAATGGGCTACACGGTCGATGCTTCAAACCCAACACACCTTAAAAATTTAAAACTGAAAATTTATAACATGCAAGTTGCTACCCCAGACGACCCAATGAGTTAAAATTTGAGTCTTACAGCCGGATGCCACACGAAGAGTCACCCATGAGGTGTTGCACACACGATTCTAGTGCCTATTCAATGTCCTCGGGACCCCAACACAACTCTCTCTCTCTCTGACCCAAACCCCAACGCATCTCTCCCTCTCCCATCTCATTTAATGCCACTACCCTTCTCTCTTCCTTTTCCCTTGCTCTCCTCCGCCCATTTTCTGTAACTCTCTCTCTCTCTCTGACCCAAACCCCAGCGCATCTCTCCCTCTCCCATCTCATTTAATGCCACTACCCTTCTCTCTTCCTTTTCCCTTGCTCTCCTCCGCCCATTTTCTGTAACTCTCTCTCTCTCTGATTTGTTCTCCCTCTTAGCTTCTGTCTTGTCCTCCGCTGTAACGCATTTATGACAGATCTAAGTCTTTGACCCTCTCGTTACCGGTCTCCTCTGATGGCATTTCACCATTTATGAGAGGGTGCCATCTCTGCCTCTGAGAGAAGATCGTACCCGATGCACTCGAGTGTGTTGGAGAAAACTTTACCCGTTGCCTTGTCGTGTGTGTGGCGTTACACTGTTGTGTACCTTTGTAGCTGTATTGACTTTGTGCTACCCCCTACCTCGTTCCCTCCTCGCCTTTAAATACGACTGCCTGCCCTCGGAAATTCCTTTGCTCTTTTTCACATGTGCTGTGTTAGCTAAAAACGTGTTATTTCAAAAGTATGCGCTAAAGGCCTCGATTTAGTCCCGAGTTGTGCGAGAGGAAGAGGAGCCGAGGAAGAGGAGGAGGTGCTGCAGCGTTACCCCTCTTTTTACCGAACCCCGAGCACTCTTGTGCCCGTTACTGGTAAACACCTAAAACGCTTAAGACCCCTTTTTATTTCCTTGATGCGTGTTTTCTTGCTGTGATCTATTGAAACGTTGTGCTTGCGTGTACTATTGCTCTGCTGTGTTGGTTTGTATTGGTATTATTGTTTTGGTTTATGCATTATGATGGCAGTGGCCATCGAGCCACTGTCGTGCTTGAGACTCGACCTCTATAACCTCTGGCTTGCCAGTTGGATCGTTTTATCAGTGGACTTGGTACCAGCCCTATTTTGAACTGATGCCAGTATGCATTCTGGGTTTCCTTTGCTGGCACTTAGTACTTGTTGGGTTTTATTTACTGGCGCGGTTATGCATGCCTAATTCTAAAGGTTGTGTAGTATGGTTGCTGATATCTCAGACATATGCCACTCACTTTCCTGCACCAATATTGATATGGTTGTACCAGTACAGTTATTGTTTGGTTGAATGTTGAGTTGCTGATCTGGTTGTTTAGTTTGATTCTGGCCGAGAGCGATTAGTATTGGGCCCAGATTTGATCACTGGGCCCATGCGAGATTCGGGCCTTGATGCCTTAATTTAAAAATTGGACCCTTGGGCTTAAAAACAAAAGAAAGAAAATTATAATGGGCCTTAGGGCCCATTGAACCAACAGATGCCATACACTTAAAAATGGATAAGAATATAAACTAATAATATAGTTGCTGGATATTCTGGGCTTGGGCCCTATTTGGGCCGAGTTGGGTATGTACAGATACTACAAAATTTGAGGCCCGGCCCATAGTATTTAGTGACTAAGACCCGAATAAGAAAAAGGACCGAGAAAGGTATTATAGGGAAATGACGATTATAAGCCCGTGCAGTGAGAGCTACGGCGATGACGTATGAGTCTCGGGCTTCCGATCCCACAAGATTAACACAAACAATAAATAATTAAAATTAACCAACTTGAGTTTCTATATATTTTTCTATATTATATTTAGCACATAAAACAATATAACGAATATTATACGACTCAGCTATATAGTAGGATGGTAGCTTGGTACGACATCGTATCTGACATGATTACACTTGATTTACTAGTAATGCGTAACGACTAAATTAAGTAATTAAACTTGGTATAATACTAAACAATAAAATTTAACAATTATAAGCTTTATTAAAGTGTAATGTATTTATATATATATATATATATATATATATATATATATATATATATATATATATACTCGAATCAACCAAGTAACAATGTAATAAATTACATATATATATATGTGTGTATGTATGTAAGTATCTATATGATTACATGTCCATACATATACATATATATACACACACACACACATATATATATAAACATATATATATATATATACATATGTACATACTTATTTATGAACATATGTATATATATAAATATATATATATATTTAATTAAGTACACTTGAATCACCACCAACCATATTGAACTAAGTATAATTATATAAACAATATTATATATTGATCAATTTCTCTATATCACATAGAATATATTGTACACCTAAACTACATATGAAAAACACTCGAATATCTAGAGTAACACAACTAATTAGTTGTAAGACTAATTAATTATAATACATATAATACCTTCTAGGCGACACATATAAGTATATAAGTAACATTGAAACAATACATAAAAATACACATAATTATGACTAAGTAGATATTTAATTTCAGTGATAGATATATATTGATCAATTCCTCTATAAACGCATAATTAATTACACATAATTGTTAATATATAATTAACCACTTTTGTTTCGTCTTTTGATTAGTTAAATAATAAAAGTCCAACTAAAAGTAGTTGATTTTATAACATGCTTTCATCGTGATTTGTTATTTACATTCTTTGCCTTATCGTCCTGACGTCACATTGAATAATGGGAATAGTAACACACTCGAAACCACATTTAAATAAAAAGGACAGAAACAAGTGATTGTACCCACACTCACTGTGCAGCCGGGACACTGCACGCAAGACTTGATTAAGTAAAAATATTGAATAAAATAAATTAGGAGCATCAAGGATGTCTCAAACGCCGTTACCTTGTCATTTGATTTCACTTAATATGTTACAAGTCCCTCGACTAATTAAACAAACTCGAAATAAATAAATAAATAGGAGACCTAGTGGACTCGGACCCGCACACAAGGGACGAGACTGACGCAGCTGCATACGACACTGAGGTCAGCGTGGACGCAGCAGATCCTTCGATAGAGTAGCTAGCACTTCTTTCCAGGTGTGGATTCCTGGGGATTATATTCCTTTCTCTTTTAATAGGACCAACCAGACTTACCTGAATTGAATTGTGGTACCAAACTACCAAACAATAACTAATCAGGCCCGTAGGACTTGAACTGTCATAATTGCATACCGGTAATTGTACCAACTATTAAGACAAACCTGCATCTCATGTCATACGCATTTCATGTTGCATATAAGATCCGATATACGGATCGTATTAGATTATTAGCTACTTATAGGTAGATGCGTAGCAAATATTATTATATATTCTCGTCGGGAGTGATGAGAGTCGGGCCGGTGAGTCTAGCTAGGACGGATGTAGTCTGGGGGCATCGTGAGGATGGATTACGTACGGTAAACGGTTTCGCCCGTGGGGTTCATTTCTCGAGATGTCCCTAAGGACATTCGACCACTGCTCACCATCGATGACCATCACTTGGTGGCTCGTAGTGCCAGTTCGAGTGTTTGATTTTCAAGATCCTTACTAGTATAAATATTATAATATCTTCCTTTGAGTGATTAAGGTTCGGTTTCTCAGTTTAGAGTATGCGTGTCATATGTGACGTATTGGAGCTATTATGTTCTTATATATTTCTATTTAGCCGATGTTTCAGGATCTCCTAATATTCGAAGGACTTCCTCCTTTGGCCCCTGGTTGGTACAGGGAGTTCCCTTTTATTATTGTTACTCAAACGGGTAGTCGGTTCCTTATTTCCGTATGACGGCTGAGACCGAGAGTTTAAATTTATTTTCTTATCTTTTGTGAGGGTAGGCTTCTCGGTTCCCTTTTTGATCGAGTGTGTGCTTTTATAGCCGCTCATGCATTTACCAGGGTGTTTCGTTCTGGAAACTCAGATTTTAGTTAGGCTGTGGTTGATTTGAGACCCGTCCAACGATTACGTTGGGCCTGTGGTTGATCTGGGACCCGCCTATCAATACCCTTAGGCTTGTGGTTACGACCCGTCTGAGGGTGCGAATCCTGAAGTTCTACATCCGGGGTTTTCTAATTTGACAAATCATTTCTTTGTCTGGGAGCCTTGACGTTATTCACCTTACTATCTATATTTACTATTATTCCTCATATTACTTTTGGGTTTCTTTCTCATATCGTCTGTTGGATAGACTCATTGTTAAAAATGTGAAATGGTTAACTAATGCACATTTAGGTGTAGTAATTTAAGTTATAATTAAATCTCAGTAAATGTGAATGGTCAAACTTTGAATCGGATATAATCCCAAAGGCTGGACCTTAATCCACACTGAGTAAATTTTTATAATTTACTCACGTTCCACGGTTGGTTGTGGGGTCCAGGTAAGGAGCAGGAGTTCTTTTGCTGTCTAGAGGAGAGCGCTAGGATGGAGTCCCCGGTGCCTTCCGTTTTGTAGACCTTCAGTCCGATTTGTTTCTTTTATTTCGTTTGATTAAGAGTAGTTTGTAGTAGGTTAGCGAGAATCGATCTCACGTCTTTTGGTGAGACCGATCTCTTGGTATGTATTTTATATTTCTTTAGCTTCTGCTGAAAATTTTGTAAAGGCACCGTATATATATATTTTTGGTTGTTGGATGTTCATGTATTGTGTTCGCTGTGTGTGTTGTTCCTCTATTTATATAAAATTTGTTAAGATCATCATGTTTCTATAATAATACATCAAGCCTTCCGTGTACTTGCAAGCAAGTACACGTGGCGGGATTAACACCCCTAAGCTACTCAATATTTATGGGGTGTGACATCCTTCGGTGGTATCAGAGCCAGGTTGATAAATCGTGCTATGACATGAATTCAACCATGTATCTTAATCTGTACTACCCATTCAAAGGCTGGAAGTCAGTATAGCACACATTACAATACATGTCATCCTCTTAGGTCTGAGTGATGGTAGGATTTAGGATTTCGTAGACTGTGATTCGTAACACGATACCTTTCGTCTGATACTTTGGTAATTGATATCTTGGCCATTTGATAAGTTGAGATCGAGCCTAGTAATGACGTTCGAGTACGAGTTCAGTAGCACTCGGCGGTTTCTCATGTCAGCGCGAGACGTACATTTGTTACGACACAATTCTTGCAAAAACACGAGGACCGTCAGATTTGGTGTGAAAGATGTCGGCTCAGCGACGACATTTGTTCGTTATATCAGCCCCAGGTTGCGGAGTCTCAACTTCATGTCGTAAGACTCAATGCCAAGGCAAACGAAAGATTAGACTCAATGATGAACGAAAACTGGCCATAAAGACAAAAATGTAATAACCTTATTAATTACCCTATTGTTACAGATTTCCCGTTCTCACATCATGGTTCGCACCAGGAGTTTTCAGGCTCACCAGGACCCAGCTGATTCTGCTCCAGTCCCTGGGGGTTCTTCTGCCCGTCCTAGGGCCCCCCTTGTCCCCGTACCACCCCGTGTTGACGCGAGGGAGGGTGACCTTCGTGATACAGCCAGTTCTAACCACCCTTCACGTACAGCATTAGGTCATCACACCGACTCTATCCCCCCTCCACCACCCATTCCATCAGGGGTCATACCCGAGAGGGCGGCCTCTGTTCACACCACCCCTTCGAGGCAGGCTCCTCCCCCGGTTCCCCCTCACCTTGTGGCTAGGGACCAGCTCGCGGTACATCCGCAGCATGTACCTCAGCCACCACCCCCCATCGTATTTGCGCCTGGCACGGACCCAGCCCAGCTCATGCAGGCTTTCTTTGCTGGGTTGGCCCAGTTCACTGCTCAGGCGAGCTCTTCCGAGACTCACCCTGCACGAGACCCTTTCTTGCAGGCTTTACGAGAGTTCGAGCGGCATCATACCCCCAGGTATGATGGCAGCGGCGGTTACGACGCAGCGGAAGAGTGGCTTGCGTCTTTACAGGCCACCTTCCTGTTGTCTCGTACTCCCGAGGCCTTTATGGCCGAGCTGGCGACCACCTTGTTCGAGCGAGATGCTCGGCATTGGTGGGCGACCCAGGAGCCTCGGCACTCTAGAGGCGTCCGAGCGATGTCATGGGAGCATTTCTCGGACAGCTTTCGTGCTAGGTTCATGGGAGAGTATCAGCTCTCAGCATTACGCCACCGCTTCGAGACCCTGACACAGGGGTCTCGTACAGCGCGTCAGTATGGAGAGTTGTTCATTAGACTCTCCCGTTACGCACCAGACTTGGTAGCAGACCCGTCTCGTTGCCGAGCACGTTTCATCAGAGGCTTCCATCCAGCCCTCGCGAGCGTGCTTGATATTTACCCTGGTACCTCGGTAGAGTTCTTATTTGATAAGGCCGAGTACCAGGAGGGCCTCATCGGTGCACGGGCGGCAGCCCGTAATGTTCGACCACGCACTGATGGAGCCTCCCCCTCCACACCTACCCCACCTACTCCATTGCCTAGCCGGAGGCCTCCGCAGTACCCTCCGAGACCTTTTCAGTCACAGCCGAGACTTCTTCCCCCACGACCCGGAGTCTGCCACTACTGTCGGCAGCCCGGTCATTGGGCACCTGAGTGCCCAAACCGCACTACCAGACCCACTTCAGCAGTGGTACATCCACCACCTCCGCCAGTCGGACGAGGGGCGCCAGCCCCGCCTCGAGGCGGAGCGCGCGGAGGACGAGCGTCAGTTGCACGTCCGGTGGCCCGAGTCCACGCCTTGGTGTCCGATGAGACTACTCCTGAGGACCTCGGCGAGGAGTATGCCTACGAGGAGACTCCAGACACCACACTCATTGCAGGTATGCTTTACATTTCAGGCTGCCCCGCTTTTGTACTTATCGATACGGGGGCTAGCCATTCTTTCGTAGCTACTATGTACGTTAGGACTCACGACTGGCCCACTGGCA
The DNA here is from genome assembly GCA_964058865.1 of Eleocharis quinqueflora. Lineage (NCBI taxonomy): Eukaryota > Viridiplantae > Streptophyta > Magnoliopsida > Poales > Cyperaceae > Eleocharis > Eleocharis quinqueflora. The sequence continues at coordinate 15,833 of CAXKVX010001721.1, read as the reverse complement.
GCAGGACACGAGTTATGGAGGTGCAGACTCCCCTCGGGAAGTCTGTCATTGTAGACCGTGTCTGTCGTGACCGGTTAGTCAGGATCGCGGGGCGAGACCTACCCGTGACCCTTACTATACTCGACCTTCGTGATTTTGACGTGATACTCGGACTCGATTGGTTGACTACCCATCGAGCGGTAGTCGATTGTGAGAGACGTAGTGTGAGGTTTGGTGGTGTCACCTCCGAGCCATATTATTTTCGGGGTACCCATCCCAGTTCGCGAGTGCCCGTTATATCTGCCCTTCGAGCGAAGCATCTCGTTTCGTCGGGATGCGAGTATTACTTGGCATCTGTCGTTTCGACGGATGCTAAGGAGGTAGTTATAGCTACCATCCCTGTCGTGAGTAGGTTTCCTGACGTATTTCCCAGTGACTTACCCGGCTTACCCCCACGGCGAGACGTGGAGTTCTGCATAGAACTCCAGCCGGGCACGACGCCCGTGGCTCGTGCCCCTTATCGTATGGACCCCGCAGAGTTGCGGGAGCTGAAGACCCAGTTGGAGGAACTCTTGGAGAAGGGTTTCATCCGACCGAGCACCTCACCTTGGGGTGCTCCAGTCTTGTTCGTGCGCAAGAAGGATGGTACCTTGCGCCTATGCATAGACTATAGGGAGTTGAACAAGGTCACTGTGCCGAATCGGTATCCACTACCTCGGATCGATGACTTGTTCGATCAGTTGCAGGGGTCGCAGATGTACTCCAAGATCGATTTACGATCTGGGTATCATCAGTTGACCATTCGCGACTCCGATGTCCCGAAGACAGCTTTCCGTACTAGATACGGACACTACGAGTTCTTGGTCATGTCCTTCGGACTGACGAACGCGCCCGCGTATTTCATGGGCCTCATGAACAACGTGTTCGCAGATTTTCTGGACCAGTTCGTAGTGGTTTTTATAGATGACATACTCGTCTATTCGCGTACCCGTGACGAGCATGCACGCCATCTCAGGTTGGTGCTGCAACGCTTGCGAGAGCACAAGCTTTATGCGAAGCTCTCCAAGTGCGAGTTTTGGCTCGAGCATGTCGCGTTCCTTGGACATATAGTGTCCAAGAAAGGACTTGCGGTGGATCCGCAGAAGGTCGCTGCGGTCACTGAGTGGCAGCCTCCGACCACTCAGACCGAGATACGTAGTTTCCTAGGGCTCGCAGGATACTATAGGAGGTTTGTCGAGGGATTTTCAGTGCTAGCAGCACCCTTGACGCAGCTCTTACAAAATGGTGTCCGCTTTGAGTGGACCCCTGAGAGACAACAGAGCTTCGAGGAGCTCAAGAGACGCCTCGTCTCTGCTCCCGTATTAGCCATGCCTGTCCCGGATCTGGAGTACTCGGTGTACACAGATGCATTCCGACTCGGACTCGGGTGCGTGTTGATGCAGGATGGCCACATGATCGCTTATGCGTCCCGACAGCTCAGACCTCACGAGAGGAACTACCCAACTCACGATCTCGAGTTGGCCGCCGTGATCTTCGCCCTGAAGATCTGGCGCCACTACTTATACGGGGCCAGGTGTAAGATCTTCACTGATCATAAGAGTCTTAAGTATGTGTTTACGCAACGTGAGCTCAACCTACGCCAGAGGCGTTGGATTGAGCTCATGAAGGATTATGAGATGGAGATCTTGTACCACCCGGGCAAGGCCAATGTCGTGGCCGATGCCCTTAGTAGGAAGAGTAGCGCCAACTTGGCGACTCTTCTTACCGACCAGCACCACCTCATCGAGGACATGCGACGATTAGACCTGATGGTGACTGCGTCAGATAGGATCTCATCCGATCCCGGACCCTCCGATGTGGCTATGGTCACTCCTTTGACCATTCAGCCTACTTTACGGGATGAGATCCGACAGGTTCAGGCCTCCGACCCCCTCCTCGAGAGGTATATGACCCGTGTACCTCTAGGCACTGCGCCTCGGTTCCACATTGCCGAGGACGGGGCCTTACTCTTGGACGATCGACTTTGCGTACCCAAAATCGCGGCCCTGAAAGACAAGATTCTTTCAGAAGCACACGAATCGGGCTACGCTATTCACCCCGGCGAGACCAAGATGTACCAGACACTGCAGAGACACTTCTGGTGGAAGAAGATGCATCGAGAGGTAGCCCAGTACGTGGCTAAGTGCTTGATCTGTCATAAGGTCAAGGCTGAGCGTAAGAGACCCGCAGGACTTCTACACCCGTTGTCGAAATCTCAGCGTAAGTTCGATATTATCACCTTGGACTTTGTTACAGGACTACCTAGGACACAGAGCGGCCACAATGCCATTTGGGTCATTGTGGACACGCTCACTAAGGTAGCCCACTTTATCCCCTTCCGACTCGGGTTATCAGCAGAGGGGATGGGTAGACTATATCTGACCTGGCAGTTCAGATGCCATGGTCCCCCGACTCAGATTATTTCAGATCGAGACACACGTTTTACCTCTCACTTCTGGGGACGATTCCAGGAAGCGTTAGGTACCACCCTGAGTTTTAGCACAGCCTACCACCCACAGACTGACGGTCAGTATGAGCGCACTTTACAGACCTTAGAGGATATGCTACGTGCATGTGCGATCACTATGGGTAGAGGCTGGGAGTCACATCTCACCCTAGCCGAGTTCGCGTATAACAGAAGTTATCACGCATCCATCGGCATGACTCCTTTCGAGGCTTTGTACGGACAGCCCGTCCTTACTCCCATTTGTTGGGGTCCCCCAGGCACATACACCCCTACCGCCTCGGAGCTCGTGAATGAGAGTACTGATATAGTCAAACTCATTCACGAGCGGCTCAGGACCGCACAGGATCGGCAAAAGAAGTACGCTGATCCGAAGAGACGAGACGTGCAGTTCACCATTGGTGAGCATGCTTTACTGAGGGTATCGCCCACTAAGGGCGTAGTGAGGTTCGGTGTTAAAGGGAAGCTTGCACCCCGCTACATCGGACCTTTCCTCATTCTAGAGCGAGTAGGACCGTGTGCTTTTCGACTTGCTCTCCCGCCTTCCTTATCGGATGTACATAACGTCTTCCACATATCTCAGTTGAGACGTTATGTGCCCGACCCCTCGCACGTACTTCAGGTCGAGCCCCTACAGGTCAGAGAGATTTGACCTATAGGGAGCAGCCTCTGCGCATCTTAGATACACAAGAGACTCGTCTTCGCAGACGGTCCATTCCTCGAGTTCTTGTCCAGTGGGAGCACCACACCCCTCGTGAGGCTACCTGGGAGCTCGAGAGTGAGATGCGTGAGAGGTATCCAGACCTTTTCACTACCTGATTTGCCTTGTTTCGGGACGAAACTTCTTTTAAGGGGGGGAGGATGTAAAACCCACTAATTTCGACAATTATTCATGAAAATAATTGTCTTGTTAATGAGGAAATTAATCGTTAAATAGAAACTTATCTCAAAATTAACATATGAAAATAAGTAAAATTCAATACATTCTTATTTACCAACTTACAGAAATTTCGTATGAGTTAAAACTATTTAAATAAAATATACCAAGCTTGAAATATTAATTAGGATCGTATAGAATATGACTCGAGTTAAAATAAAAACTTACACTTTATTTATCCTTTCAAAATAATCAGGTGAAATAAATAAATCAGATTTATAATTAAATCTGCATGATACGAATCATTTTTTTTTCTTCCTATATTCAATTAAAGATACAACTGCCACACAATGGGCTACACGGTCGATGCTTCAAACCCAACACACCTTAAAAATTTAAACCTGAAAATTTATAATATGCAAGTTGCTACCCCAGACGACCCAATGAGTTAAAATTTGAGTCTTACAGCCGGATGCCACACGAAGAGTCACCCATGAGGTGTTGCACACACGATTCTAGTGCCTATTCAATGTCCTATCTCGGTCCCATGTGTCTGAACACCCCGAAACGAGTCACGATCGGTCAGGTGGATCGCCTCACACTTGATAACCACTCTGCACGCGAGAACGCACAAGGGTGGCGCCACAGAGAATTCTGAAGCCCACTCACCTCTCTCTCTCTCTGCTGACCTCGAAAACCCCTCCTCTCTCTCTCTCTCTCTCTCCCTCTCACTTCTTCTCTTTCCCGCTGGGGCCCACACCCCACCTAGAAAACCCCATTCTTTCCCTTTCTTTTCTTTCCTCGGGACCCCAACACAACTCTCTCTCTCTCTGACCCAAACCCCAACGCATCTCTCCCTCTCCCATCTCATTTAATGCCACTACCCTTCTCTCTTCCTTTTCCCTTGCTCTCCTCCGCCCATTTTCTGTAACTCTCTCTCTCTCTCTGACCCAAACCCCAGCGCATCTCTCCCTCTCCCATCTCATTTAATGCCACTACCCTTCTCTCTTCCTTTTCCCTTGCTCTCCTCCGCCCATTTTCTGTAACTCTCTCTCTCTCTCTGATTTGTTCTCCCTCTTAGCTTATGTCTTGTCCTCCGCTGTAACTCATTTATGACAGATCTAAGTCTTTGACCCTCTCGTTACCGGTCTCCTCTGATGGCATTTCACCATTTATGAGAGGGTGCCATCTCTGCCTCTGAGAGAAGATCGTACCCGATGCACTCGAGTGTGTTGGAGAAAACTTTACCCGTTGCCTTGTCGTGTGTGTGGCGTTACACTGTTGTGTACCTCTGTAGCTGTATTGACTTTGTGCTACCCCCTACCTCGTTCCCTCCTCGCCTTTAAATACGACTGCCTGCCCTCGGAAATTCCTTTGCTCTTTTTCACATGTGCTGTGTTAGCTAAAAACGTGTTATTTCAAAAGTATGCGCTAAAGGCCTCGATTTAGTCCCGAGTTGTGCGAGAGGAAGAGGAGCCGAGGAAGAGGAGGAGGTGCTGCAGCGTTACCCCTCTTTTTACCGAACCCCGAGCACTCTTGTGCCCGTTACTGGTAAACACCTAAAACGCTTAAGACCCCTTTTTATTTCCTTGATGCGTGTTTTCTTGCTGTGATCTATTGAAACGTTGTGCTTGCGTGTACTATTGCTCTGCTGTGTTGGTTTGTATTGGTATTATTGTTTTGGTTTATGCATTATGATGGCAATGGCCATCGAGCCACTGTCGTGCTTGAGACTCGACCTCTATAACCTCTGGCTTGCCAGTTGGATCGTTTTATCAGTGGACTTGGTACCAGCCCTATTTTGAACTGATGCCAGTATGCATTCTGGGTTTCCTTTGCTGGCACTTAGTACTTGTTGGGTTTTATTTACTGGCGCGGTTATGCATGCCTAATTCTAAAGGTTGTGTAGTATGGTTGCTGATATCTCAGACTATGCCACTCACTTTCCTGCACCAATATTGATATGGTTGTACCAGTACAGTTATTGTTTGGTTGAATGTTGAGTTGCTGATCTGGTTGTTTAGTTTGATTCTGGCCGAGAGCGATTAGTATTGGGCCCAGATTTGATCACTGGGCCCATGCGAGATTCGGGCCTTGATGCCTTAATTTAAAAATTGGACCCTTGGGCTTAAAAACAAAAGAAAGAAAATTATAATGGGCCTTAGGGCCCATTGAACCAACAGATGCCATACACTTAAAAATGGATAAGAATATAAACTAATAATATAGTTGCTGGATATTCTGGGCTTGGGCCCTATTTGGGCCGAGTTGGGTATGTACAGATACTACAAAATTTGAGGCCCGGCCCATAGTATTTAGTGACTAAGACCCGAATAAGAAAAAGGACCGAGAAAGGTATTATAGGGAAATGACGATTATAAGCCCGTGCAGTGAGAGCTACGACGATGACGTATGAGTCTCGGGCTTCCGATCCCACAAGATTAACACAAACAATAAATAATTAAAATTAACCAACTTGAGTTTCTATATATTTTTCTATATTATATTTAGCACATAAAACAATATAACGAATATTATACGACTCAGCTATATAGTAGGATGGTAGCTTGGTACGACATCGTATCTGACATGATTACACTTGATTTACTAGTAATGCGTAACGACTAAATTAAGTAATTAAACTTGGTATAATACTAAACAATAAAATTTAACAATTATAAGCTTTATTAAAGTGTAATGTATTTATATATATATATATATATATATACTCGAATCAACCAAGTAACAATGTAATAAATTACATATATATATATATGTGTGTATGTATGTAAGTATCTATATGATTACATGTCCATACATATACATATATATACACACACACACACACATATATATATAAACATATATATATATATATATACATATGTACATACTTATTTATGAACATATGTATATATATAAATATATATATATATTTAATTAAGTACACTTGAATCACCACCAACCATATTGAACTAAGTATAATTATATAAACAATATTATATATTGATCAATTTCTCTATATCACATAGAATATATTGTACACCTAAACTACATATGAAAAACACTCGAATATCTAGAGTAACACAACTAATTAGTTGTAAGACTAATTAATTATAATACATATAATACCTTCTAGGCGACACATATAAGTATATAAGTAACATTGAAACAATACATAAAAATACACATAATTATGACTAAGTAGATATTTAATTTCAGTGATAGATATATATTGATCAATTCCTCTATAAACGCATAATTAATTACACATAATTGTTAATATATAATTAACCACTTTTGTTTCGTCTTTTGATTAGTTAAATAATAAAAGTCCAACTAAAAGTAGTTGATTTTATAACATGCTTTCATCGTGATTTGTTATTTACAGACGAGACTGACACAGCTGCATACGACACTGAGGTCAGCGTGGACGCAGCAGATCCTTCGATAGAGTAGCTAGCGCTTCTTTCCAGGTGTGGATTCCTGGGGATTATATTCCTTTCTCTTTTAATAGGACCAACCAGACTTACCTGAATTGAATTGTGGTACCAAACTACCAAACAATAACTAATCAGGCCCGTAGGACTTGAACTGTCATAATTGCATACCGGTAATTGTACCAACTATTAAGACAAACCTGCATCTCATGTCATACGCATTTCATGTTGCATATAAGATCCGATATACGGATCGTATTAGATTATTAGCTACTTATAGGTAGATGCGTAGCAAATATTATTATATATTCTCGTCGGGAGTGATGAGAGTCGGGTCGGTGAGTCTAGCTAGGACGGATGTAGTCTGGGGGCATCGTGAGGATGGATTACGTACGGTAAACGGTTTCTCCCGTGGGGTTCATTTCTCGAGATGTCCCTAAGGACATTCGACCACTGCTCACCATCGATGACCATCACTTGGTGGCTCGTAGTGCCAGTTCGAGTGTTTGATTTTCAAGATCCTTACTAGTATAAATATTATAATATCTTCCTTTGAGTGATTAAGGTTCGGTTTCTCAGTTTAGAGTATGCGTGTCATATGTGACGTATTGGAGCTATTCCGTTCTTATATATTTCTATTTAGCCGATGTTTCGAATCTCCTAATATTCGAAGGACTTCCTCCTTTGGCCCCTGGTTGGTACAGGGAGTTCCCTTTTATTATTGTTACTCAAACGGGTAGTCGGTTCCTTATTTCCGTATGACGGCTGAGACCGAGAGTTTAAATTTATTTTCTTATATTTTGTGAGGGTAGGCTTCTCGGTTCGCTTTTTGATCAAGTGTGTGCTTTTATAGACGCTCATGCATTTACCAGGGCGTTTCGTTCTGGAAACTCATATTTTAGTTAGGCTGTGGTTGATTTGAGACCCGTCCAACGATTACGTTGGGCCTGTGGTTGATCTGGGACCCGCCTATCAATACCCTTAGGCTTGTGGTTACGACCCGTCTGAGGGGGCGAATCCTGAAGTTCTACACCCGGGGTTTTCTAATTTGACAAATCATTTCTTTGTCTGGGAGCCTTGACGTTATTCACCTTACTATCTATATTTACTATTATTCCTCATATTACTTTTGGGTTTCTTTCTCATATCGTCTGTTGGATAGACTCATTGTTAAAAATGTGAAATGGTTAACTAATGCACATTTAGGTGTAGTAATTTAAGTTATAATTAAATCTCAGTAAATGTGAATGGTCCAACTTTGAATCGGATATAATCCCAAAGGCTGGACCTTAATCCACACTGAGTAAATTTTTATAATTTACTCACGTTCCACGGTTGGTTGTGGGGTCCAGGTAAGGAGCAGGAGTTCTTTTGCTGTCTAGAGGAGAGCGCTAGGATGGAGTCCCCGGTGCCTTCCGTTTTGTAGACCTTCAGTCCGATTTGTTTCTTTTATTTCGTTTGATTAAGAGTAGTTTGTAGTAGGTTAGCGAGAATCGATCTCACGTCTTTTGGTGAGACCGATCTCTTGGTATGTATTTTATATTTCTTTAGCTTCCGCTGAAAATTTTGTAAAGGCACCGTATATATATTTTTGGTTGTTGGATGTTCATGTATTGTGTTCACTGTGTGTGCTGTTCCTCTATTTATATAAAATTTGTTAAGATCATCATGTTTCTATAATAATACATCAAGCCTTCCGTGTACTTGCAAGCAAGTACACGTGGCGGGATTAACACCCCTAAGCTACTCAATATTTCTGGGGTGTGACAATGGGGATGTCTTTGCTTGCATCTATCCCGAAGTCTCGAAAGGGTGAGACGAATTGGGATTCTTGGTTGGAGGTGGAGGGTTGATGATAGTGATATTAGTTGGGGGATGAAGCATGGTAATGGATATGGTTTCTGGCCGACAATGCTACGATTTTGGCTTGATTGTCATGTTCCCCAAGTTGCCGAAAGGGTTTCCTCATAGATTTTTAGAAATGAATACACTTCTTTGGGTGTGAAGGAGGCATCTCTTGCATTGTTCATGGCCTCCAACGAGCTCATGTATGCCCTCCACGATGGCCTTCATTGCATGACCCTAATGAGTTTGGTTGCTATCTTGAAAGGCTCCATTGGATCACCTATTTCAACTAATTCTTTAGTTAGTATTGTGAGTCGTGTGTGCATGTCCTCAATGGACTCATTTTCTCTGATTCTAAAGTTCTCAAATTGCGATTGCAATCCGACTCCTCCAGATCATTTGAGCAATGCATTGTCTTCATACTTTTGAAGCAATGCATGCCACATATCATAGGCATTAGTTACCTCCCCTAGAATTGGGGCAATAGACTCATGAACGGATGTTAAAATAGCATTTACGGCATGGTCATTTTTTCTTTTTCTAATTAACGAATTATTGGTCAATTGGTTTGTTTTGGGGTCATATTATGGTGTGTATCTAATGGTGACCAAATTCCAAAGATAAAGGAGATTTAAATAGTTTGTCATCCTAAGTTTTCAATACCCAAAATTTTTACAATCAAGTTTTAATACCGGGGTAGAGAAATTTGTCTATAAGTTGCCATAAGATGTGGATCTTTACTTTCAACTAATTAACTTAATTAGCAAGTTCAACTTTCTCTGATACCACTTTGATGAATCTAGGGGCCTAGGTGCTTAACTAATTTTTGCTCGGTTCAACCAATTAGGGACCAAATTGCAAATTTTACACTAACCCAATTCCTAATTGTAATTGGCTTAATAGAACAATTCAATCAATTTAACCAATGCTACACAATTCTATCAAGCACTTAAACAAGCAATTCAATTTTTATAGCGTTATAATGCTATCTTATGCATTAAATATAGCGTTATAACGCTAAGTCATGTCAGATCGTCAAGACTACAAATTTGACTATTGAGAATTTTTTCTAGTGTTATAACGCTAAATATAGCGTTATAACGCTATGCCTCATTGACCCAGAATCACAAATTTCTTGCTGCAAAAAGTTCCTAGCGTTGTAACGCAATTAAACAGCGTTATAATGCTATAAACTCTTTGTTGCAATACGGCATGCTTGACTTTTGCATTTTATATGGCATGTTTGACTTTTGTGTGAAGTTTGCCATTTTGGAGATATGTGAAGTTTGCATTTGTTTATAACGCTATGAAGACATTTGACTCTTGGGCCATTTAAGAATTTTCTTTCAAATTTAACGTCTCTGTATACAAATGAGTAGCAAAAAAATGTGAAACTCTCACTTGGCATTATAACGTCAGAATGACTTTATAACGCCAACTTCTCTGGAAATTCTGATTTGCGTAATTTGTTACTAATCAAAATAATATTTTTGATCAAATAAAATTTATATTCATAAACTTAAATAATATTTAAGATATATTATTGATGTTTTGAAATTTTGAAATTTTATTTGTTTATTTTTTATTTTTAAATTCATTTTGAACATTTCAGCCTTCTGGCATTATAACGCATATTCTGGCATTATAACGCCATCTTGCTCTGGTGTGGTTTTGGCTAGTTTGGTGGTATATCCTTGCTCTTTTCAATTCCAAATTTAAATAAACTAAGATCTAATTAACTTAAGCAAGTCTCCATCTTGATCTTGATCTTCTAATATTGCTCTTAGCTCATTCTTGATTGTCTCTTGTGTTCCTTTGTGCATTTTGCTCAAATGCCCTACAAACATTCTCACAACACAAGAAATGGTAAAATTCAAATAGTTTCCAAATCAACAAACTTAAGGAAAGTTTGAGCCAACATATAGACTTCTTCATTTGTTTTGACCACATTAGATGATAATTGTGGGTATCAAACTTTAGATAATAACCAACAATACATAATTAGCTTACACTAAGAAAATTGAAATTTAGGCCATCCACTAAGTATATATTTGAGATAGTTAAATGTTGGTTGCCAATGGATCCTATACCAATAATCTTGTTTTTTCTTTGGTTACTTCCAAAGGTTACCGAATCACCATCATATGGTTTTAATGAAATAAAGTTAGAGCTAGAACCGGTCATATGATGTGAGCATCAACTATCAATGATCCAACCATTTTCTTTATTGATGACGTCAAACAAACCTATAAGAATATACTAGTAGTCAAACATACTAATATATACTTTGTACCAAACTCTCTCTAAATATTTGGCTAGGTAATTCATGGAAAATTTCCAACCGAATTATCAATTCGTAAGTTTAGGAATCCAAACGACGTTTTTCAAATTTTCTCCTTTCCTAAACTTACACTCCAATGAGATATGATCATTCTTGCAACAATAATTACAAAATGCGCGAGTTTCAAGATTATTGTGTGATTTAACAAATCGATTTTGATAGTCACATTTTAATTCTTGAATTTTATTTCCTTGATGATCGTCTATTTGTCGAAAAACAATTCTTGGTTTCTCATTTTGTTGAGAACCAATTGGGGCAAGGCTTTTATCTTTTATTTCGTATCTCCAACCGTTTGGTGCCTTATAGTAGGTGTTTCTTGACCAAGATGGATTCAAGTAGTTATATCTAGGTTTCGGTTTGTTTTTGGCATAAGTATCATTGTTGAACCGATATCTAAAGGCATAATTTGGTCTAATACTAGAATTTGAGAATTTTTTTTTTGTCCTTGGATGTTTGAGTTTGTTTTCCTTTTACTTTAGGATTTAGTGGGTTATTGGATTGAAAAGAGGATGTGCCCTTTTTGTATCCAAGACCCGACTTGTCATGAGATTTTTGTCCCTCAAACATTTTGTTTAGATCCTTTCTAGTGTCACTACTTAATACACTAGTGGATCTTAAAACCCCGTAGCCACGTGTTAACAATTATTTATCACTTTTCAAATTACCTTCATTTACCTTTAGTTCGAGTGAGTGTACTTTATTATTTAATTTCGCAATTACACTTTCTTTTCTCATTAACTCTCGGTTGGTCTCAATAAGAAGTTTGTTCAACCTAACAATTTCAAGTTTTAGGGATTCCTCATTAGACAAAATGCTTGTATCATTAGATATGTCCTCATCATCATCGTCACTTGTACAATATGATGAGGTACATATTGGCTTAGAAATAAATTCTTTGAGTTTTGAAAAACCTATGCCTCCTTATTGGAGGATGGTGTGCTAGCCTCTTCATTTTGCTTGATCTCCCTCTCGTTTTCGAAGTTGATCTTGAGTTTCTTCACCTTGGCTAGAACGGTATTTTTAAGAATCTCAGTGGTTGTGGGATCGGTGATGTTCTTGCTAGCAATGATGGACTCGATGTCGTTTGTGTTTGACTCCTCATCAACAATGGTCATAAGAGAGTACTTCACCTCATTTTCTTCTTCAACTTCGACCTCGGATTCCTCGCTTTCATCGTCATCACTATGGTTTCATCGATCGGCATGCATGTCCCTCGGCTTCTTCTTTCCTTTGTATCCCTCTTTCTTGGCATGCCTTTTATGATCTTGTCTCTCATCACCTTCTTGATTTCTCATTTGCGAAAAGATTTTGAAACATGTGTGAATTGTATGCCTTTCTTTCTCGCACATACCACTTTCTTACCCTTGCTTTCCCACTTAGCATTGTACTTCTTCTCAAAAGCGAATAGACCTTGCAACATCTTAGCAAGGACTTGTGTTTCTTTCTCATGGTCTTGACCCATATTCTTGAAGGGATTTTCACTTGTTGATTGAGAATGGGCAAATGACGAGTTGCTTTTCTTGAAGCTTTGTGCCGAAAATGCTATGGCCTTACCTTCTTGATTTTTGTTGGAAGTTTGCTTGAGAGTCTCCCCAAAGGACCGAAATGAGATGTATATCTCATCCGATGTGAATGGCTCCGCATTTCTCCTGTTCACCACCTCGAGTGCTCCAACAAAACCTTACCAGTTGGGTCGCACAATCATGGTACAAAAAAGCTTACCTACAATCTTATTGTTAGTCAAATGTTTCCCATTTCAATAAAATCATTAATGAGAATAGTAAGTCTATGATACATATCCTCAATACTCTCATTTTCCTCAATTCTAAAGTTCTCATATCTAGTGTCTAAACCGGCCACTTTGTTCCTTTTAATTTGATCATTTCCTTCGTACAGTTTTAAAAGGACTTGCCACATATCATGAGCATTATTGAGGTTACCGAAGATTAGTGCTATGATTTCACTAACTGATGATAAGATACCATTTACGGTGGCATCATTATTCTTTTTCTTTGGTAGACATAGGGCATCAAGTTTATCGGTTTCGGTATTGTACTTGGGAATATATTTTTCTACTATAACTTTTCAAATGTCACATATTTCTAGATAATTCACCATACAACATTTCCAATGACCAAAGTTCTTGCAATTGGCACCCAAAATTGGGGGGTCCTTGACATGCCTATAGGTAGCCATATTTGGATCTTAGTTTGTAAACTAAAAACAATTCTAGTTAGCAAATCCAACGTGTTCTTATACCATTTTGATGAACCTAGAAGGGGGTGAATAGGTAATAATTTGATTTCTAGGTTTATTTAATATAAAATGCGTAATTCAAATACAATGGCTTACTCAATTTTCTTTATGCTAACAAAAATAACACAATTAAATTAAATAGGAGTAAGTAAATAAGAGAGTTGAGGAATGATCAAACAATCTTACAACGCGTGATACCGATATGATAACAGAGTTCGACTATTGACGAGCCTACGTCTCCGGGACTCCCGACTCTCCGACACGGTAACAAGGTCGAGCCACTTGCACTAATCTCAAATAATTCTTGTACAAGGTTGAGATCTAGCGCTTAACACACAAAGTTAGAGACTAGACTCGAAAGAGAGCACAAATGCTAAATAATATAGTTACAAGGCTTTCTCAAAGATCACTCAAGAGTTTTGCTAATTAAGGTTAAGAGAGCTTGAGAAAATTAATGGAGTTTTGGCTTAGTAATGGTGTTTAGAAAAATGTGGCTGCTGGAAAATTCAAATTGTCAAGAGAGAGAAGAAATAAATAAAATCTCTCCTTATATAGAGCTAGAAAATTAGGGCTTCCAAAACAGTCTATCGGAGCGAATCTTTACCAACGGTTAGTGTTATTCAGAAATTTGTTTGAAATGTTGAACAACTGTTAGCTAACGGTTGTTCACTGGAACTAAGATTTAAGGGTGATGAAATTCAAGTTTTATTCGAAGAGGCAACCGTTATCAACGATTGTAAATTGTTGGCTAATGGTTGTTGACTGGAAGCAGAGGCTGAAAATGAGGTTCAACGTGTTTTTCAAATAAACCAACCGTTACCAACGATTGAGTTCTGGATTGGGCAATTCTCAAGCTCACAAAACCTTAATTAAAAAAGTTACAAATAATTTTACATTTAATATATTGATGCTTGATCTTGAATTTGCTTGAACAATCTTGTTTGCAGCTCCTCTTTTGCTATGAAGGCCCTATGTAAAATCTCAAATACAAACACAGATAAAATGCAAGATAATTTTTCAAATTGACAAACATAAAAGAATTTTTAGATACAACATATTCTAGTATCACTCACTTTCTTTTGGATTTTTTTAATGAATGTACCTTAATCATATATTTCAAACTTATTTAAATTTCTGAAGTACTTATAGTTAACACTCAATTGAATTGTTAGATTTTAAATGTGATTAAGTATCTATCAAGTGTTGGCTTGGATCCAATCTTAGAAAAAGGTATAAGCTCAACGACTCGACCTAAATTCGCATTTAGAAATTCTATAATTTCTCATGTTTCCACGATGGTTGTAGGGTCTAGGTGAGGAGCATTATATCTTTTGATGAGGGCACCCTAGGATGGTGATCACAGAAGTTCATTTTGACTTTTCTTTTCTTTATATTTCTCCAGTTTTCATTATAGGATAGATAGACGAATGGTCACTGATGTATCATCGGGATCATTCTCCTTCGGTTTATTTCTTTTCTTCTGCTTCTGCTACACTGATACGCTTTTGATGTATGTACAAAAAACGTTTGTGATCAATAAAAAATATACTTGTTATGTGTTGTGTCACTGATTTGTTTCCATTTATTGCACAATTTATTTATTATTAAAGTCTTTCGTATGCATGTCGTCAGGCACACGTGGCGGGATTGGTCGCACCCGACCTATTCATAATTTTGGGGTGTGACAAATTATAATAATCATGATAACAATAATAATGATAATAATTACAATAATAATAATAATAATAATAATAATAATAATAATAATAATAATGATGATAATAATAATAATGATAATAATAATATTGTTTAGGGGGAGAGAGAAGGCCGCGGATTTGATTTAAGCAGAAAAGAAACAGCTTAGTGGCACAACTAACAATAATGCTCCTAAGCATTTTGTCTCACTGCTTCGTGGGCTGAACTCGTCAAGTTGGGAGAAAGTTAGGAGCGCAATTATTGCAGAAAAAGAAACCAGGGGTGTGACTAACAATAGTGCCCCTAAATGATTAAAATCGAGAGTTCTTGGGTTCTTTGAGAACCAAATCATCAATTTAGGGACGCGACTCAGTGACAGAGGCACCTTTACCCAGGGGGTCAGTTGAACCCCCCTGAATTTTTTTTTTCAAAATTTACCACACAATTGATTTATTCTGAAAAATATTCTTATTTGAAAAAAAAATAAAAATATGCATCATTTGAATCCCTCTAGAAAAATTCTAAATCTTGAACCCTTCTGGCGAAAATTCTGAATCCGCTCTTAGCACGACTAATAGTAGCACCCATAATATAAAGGGCAAAAAGAATGGTCTAGTGGAATTTGAATCCAAACCAAGCAACCCCAAGCAATTGCATCCCACCACTGGACCATTCTTATTTCTCGTTAACTCTACACCAATAATATATTTTGAACTAGTAATGTTGTTATTAATTTTACTATAATCAATATTATTTTATTATTATTATTATTATTATTATTATTATTATTATTATTATTATTACGCTTATTATTATCATACTTACTATTAGAATTAAACAAGAAAATTATCATTATTTATTATAACAATTTTTCTTATTATTGTTATTTTTATTATC
>CAXKVX010001720.1:0-18535 GCA_964058865.1 Eleocharis quinqueflora | reverse complement strand
CGTATATTTCCGCGATGATGGATTGAAGGAGCAGAAGAGGAAATTAAAACACTAGATTCGACGACCAGGTGAACGCATCTAGTTTAATTAATTAATTATATAATATTGGCATATCTGATGGTATTGAAGATTTGAAGTATTTATTTTTGAGCTTTGACTGCTATTTTTTACTCTTTATTTGCGAGTTCTCAGAAAGCTTCTTATGTAAAGAACGGTTGTGAGGGGGATGTGCCTTGAAGTGATTAGCAGTGACTTACTAAAAGGCTTTGTAACGATTAATTTTTTTACCGTTGAAACAGTTTTTTTGTTCCATTAAAGAAACGATTGGCGTAATAATTTTCTATTTTGTTTCTTTAACAAAACGATCGACGCAAGAAAAAAATAATCGTCTGTTTAACGAAACGAAAACGCAAGTTCTGTCTTTCGTGGCCGTTGTCCACTTTAGACATGTCTAATTATATCCCGTTTCGAGATTTGTCCCCTCCAATGTTCTTCTGAGTTATGACAAAAGGAGTCACTACAGTCAAGATTTGATGAAACACCAAAGTGATGGAAGCAAAAATAGAGCAAAATTTGAGGCACTTTAGCAGCATCCTTCTTAAAATTAGTATTTTGTATATTTAATTTCACATTCAGTTGGCATAAACATCCTTGTAGGTATTAATTGTAATATAAGCTCTTTAAGCATGAGCAGTTTTTTTTATTAATAAAGAAGTAAATATTTTTTAAAGAAAAGAAAGATGTTTGTTTTTTAGATATACAAAAAATAACATGCATAATAACTCAAATAATGTCCATAGTAACTAAACTAAATGTGCATAATAACATCAGTACCGATAGTCAGTATCAATATTGATATCTATGAAACATTTTCCATATAAAAAGGACGATAGAGAATTTATCGTATTTTTATTCTAAAGAAATGGTAATTCTATAATGCTTCTTTAAATAAACACTTTTTCTATTATTGGAAGGCAGCTTTCAATACTATATTATATATAAAGCTTGTTAAGTGTCGGCGTGTTCAATTTTTCTGACACTCTGACACGTCATTTTGCTATTCAATTTGCATTGTACGTGTGTCCAGGTTATCGGACAAGCGATACATCATTAATGAGATACGCCATTAATTTCAGTATAAATCATTAATAACATTAATTGCACGTCGTTAATGTTCACGTCTTCCCCCATTTCATATGATTCATCATGCTTTCAATAGAACTTAAGAAAGATGTACGATATTTATTATTATATAACTCTAATTTAAGTGAAAAAATGTTATTTAACAAAAAGATCGAAATTAATATAAATGCGTTGTTTATTTTTCTAATACAACAAATTTCTTCTTTAAAGAAAAAACAAGAAGCGGCAGTACGCCGTGATGTACTTTCTTGTATTTATAAAAAAAGGGTATAGAATTTCCATTCATTTAATATTCTAAAGGAACTTTCCATAAAAAAATATATTAGGAACGGTAAATTCGCTACAGTTTTTTTCTAGTAAATCTATAAAAACTAACATATTTTTTTACAAAATATTATATTTTCTATTTATAAAAAAACTGCAGCATGACAGTGATAACGGACTCGGAAATAATACTGTTAAAACCAAGAGCATTCAAAATACGTTATTTTATCTATATAAATGTTGAACATGTTTAGTTACAGTGGTTATGAATAGCGTTTTCACTGTAGTGTGCTACAGTGAAAACTCTGTAACATTTTTTCAAATTTTTTGCAATTTTTTTCTGCCATGTTTTTTTTTTTTGTAGTTTTTCGTGCGAAAGTCGAGTGTGTCTAGTTTATATAATATTTTGGGGGTTGATTGTCATTTACCTATATAAAAAAGGCGTTTGTTGTAAAGTATTGACATTTGAGACATCAGACATGTTTACTTTTGAAAAGTAAAACACAACTATTGATTTTCCTCCAACAAGTTTGAATATTAGTTGAGATATTTAATGAGTGGGAGACATTTGGGATCCCATTCTGTATTATTTCTCTTCATTTTTTGGATTAACATGCTTTAAATTCAATGTTCCATGAAAGCGACAGATCATGCATGCTTACGAGCTCGGTTTATTGCTCTTTTTTGATTGAATACATATTAATTTATAGCTAATATATATATATATATATATATATATATATATGCTAAAACAATACCGGTTACGAATTTTGAAAAATATTGGTTATGTATAATAATAATAAAATTAAGTGAAGTTTGGTCTATATATAAAATTAAGAATTGAGAAGCTACTTGTGTCCCTGAAATTAAGTGAGGTTTTCTATCTTCTTTATTTTTTTTTTATCACCATTTTAATAAAAGTGATAAATCGATATACTCATCGGTCTTATATACTTGTATTACAAAGTGTTAGGTGTATTGATAAGTAGAATTAATGCTTATGTAATTGAACTACTATATTTATATAAGCACTTGATTATTTGTAAGTTAAGTAAAATATATTTTTCATTTATAAATTTACCTAAGTAATAAGTTGCTTTTTTATTTTTAATTTATGATTTATTTAAGAAAACGTACGAAATCTGTCGAATCCTACTGTAAAAAGTAACGGGAAATTGGATTATTTTTTATACGAACTAATTATGAATTGTAATACTAATAATCCAATTACTTTGTATCAGATTGTAAAAATTATCAAAACCAGACCAACCAATTATTTTTCAATATCTCTAAAATCTCTCGTCACTAGACAAGTTGCTTAGTCATGGATTTTACATTTTTACTCCAAAAATTGCTCTTAATTTCTTCCTTATCTTTATCAATTTGTCAGTCCACAATGGAGAAACCGAATAGGCAGGCGCGGTGATAATTACTCTTATTATCACCGGTTTGTTTCTAACAACCGGTGATAATACTGTTTATGTCGGGTTTTTCGACCAACCGGTGATAAATGAGTGAGGCTAAAGTTCTTTTCTAGCGTAGTGACACAACTAAGAGACACGTGAAATTAAAAACTCATGTTTACAGTTTCATTTATTTTACCATAGCAGTCGATATGAAGTTTATCTTTTATCATGTACTAATAAATGTGTGCACCAAATTGGGTCAAAAACATGAAAGAGATATGTTAAATTAAGGGGAAGTTATGCTCTTAATTGTTGTGTCATTGACAAATGGTTGGCTATCTATTCACTTAAATTTATTTTGGATGTGTACACATTGAGGGGAACCAAGCTCTTAAATAGCAATTGCTATATTCCATTTGATTATTACAATTATTATTGTCATGTGCATGAATTGAGGAGCAATGTTGTTGATTACCAAATTCTTAATTTGCTCTTTTTGCTCGATTTCCAAAAGAGGGAGAATAACAATGTGCTACATTGTTGAAATTCAAATTATCCTTGTGCACTTGGTTTTGAAAATCGACAAAAGAAGAAGATTGTTGTACTAAATAATTTCCCAATATTTGTCTATTTGCCAACAAACTTAAATTTACAAGTTTTTCTTGTTGAGATTTATGAAAAGGAATCTTGGCACAGCGGTGAAGTTGTCGCATTGTGACCAGAAAGTCACGGGTTCAAGTTGTGAAAACAACCTCCTACAGAAATGTAGGAAAAGATTATGTACAAAGACTCCAAAATAGTTTGACCCTTCCTCGGATATCGCACAAACGGGTGCTACGTACACCGAACTGTCCTTTTCCTTGTTTGAGATTTATAGAGGAGCTCAAGTATGCAAAACGGCTAAACCGAATGAAGAATGAACCTCTAGTGAGCTAAGTATGCAAAACGACTGCATCGAATGCAGAACAAGTTTTATCAAAAAAAAATGCAGAACAAGTTTCAAGGATAGTTTGGAAATGTGAAATTGCTAAACTGGGGGAAAGACAAGCATCAAGAATAGATTAGAGTAATAGAATTATCCATTTGATTATTTTGAATAATTAAATTTCAGTTAAAACAGCAAAGAGCAATTCAAAAATCAATTACAGCTCAAACCATTACGTAGCGGTTGTCAATCATTATACATGTTCAGTGATAAAAAAGAAAATTAAAAAACTCGACTTGTGATAAAAAAAAACATATCAAATTGTTGTGTAACTGTTCCCAACCGTCAAAACGGTTTGGATCTTAAAATGAAAATCTTAGAATTTAGTCAATTCCAAAAATTTACAGAATAAACCGTTGTGTAACGGTTGCCAAACCGCCGTAATAATGTAAGTTTCAAAAGCCCAAAAAAATTCAAATCAAATGGTTATAATTCTTGAACTGTAGTGGTAAGACGTTGTGATGGTTTAGAAACCGTCATAACGTTTTGATGCAACAAAACTTTTTGTCCTAGCTTTTTTAACACTATAAAGAGGGGTGGCTGCTCCCTCTCTTCAACTTGCTCTCATTATTCAAAATCAACTTTATAGCATCCACAAATCTCTAAGAGCAAAACCCTTGCAAAATTCATTTCACTAAACTCAAAATTAATTGTTCAACTAATCAAAATCCATTTGTGAGATTTGTTTGAGTGATCTTCTCTATCATCTTTTTTTGAATTTTTGAGATAATTTCTTCCGGTTCTAGTCTTTAACATTTGTGTTGTAAAAAAGTAGATTTCACCATTGTAAAAACAATTTTGTGTTAGTGTATTGGTTCGACTTTGTTATCGTGTCAGAAGTCGGAAGTCTCAAAAAATAGGATTGTCAATATCCGAACTTCGTTAAAATTCCTGTATTACACGTTCCTCATTTTGCTTGCACTTTCTTAACCTTTTTCTTTACTTAATCTCTTTAGTTTAATTTGTTTAAGAAATTGCTTGACTTGTGTATTGATATTGTCACTAGAAATTGAATTATGTAATTTGCAATTTAAACCCTAGAGTATTAGATAAATTAACAGCTGAATAGCTTATTTTATTTGTTATAATTCGCCAATGATGACCTTATTCCGTCAATTGTTTTCTTAATGTTTTCATGCATTAGAAAATTGACATACATTGACAGAGAGCATGTTACATTGTTACCTCTTCATGATAGTACTAGATGCTAGACCAATATTTAACTAAGCAACCAAAAGAGCACACCGATCTCCATTCAAAACAAGCAACAAGGTTAGCTTTTATATAGAAAAAAAGGAACAAATACCATTGACAGAACACCTATATATATATTATCATTTTGCACTATACCTAACAGTAAAAGCCTGCCCAAGTGGCAACAATAAACAAAATAAACCATGAGCATTAAGAATTACATAACACAATATTGAAGTGATGCAATGTTACTGGCCATTGATGGGTTGGCTGACAATGGGTATATCCAAACTAGATTCAGGCGATACCTCTCTCACATCTGATCCAAAACCTCCCCACTCGGAATCACCAATTGAATGGATATCAACTCTGTCCACAGTCAACTGCACAATGGTATCTTCACTAACCGGATCAGGTCTGGAATCACTCACACATGCCTTGTCCTCTTCTGACAAATCAACCTGCTTCGTCAGAGTGGACTTAGTTGTGCCAGAGCACGATTCTACCATCTCTTCACAGACCTGCTTCGTATCACTTTCTTTCCTGCAAAAGCTTTTTGTACTTTGTATGATTAGACAAATAGAATTAGTAGTACGGTTAGCACAAGTTCATAATGCTAAGTGAAAAAATTAGAACCCCATTACTTAATGTATTCTCCACAACTGGCTCCAACCAGGACCCTATTCTTCTCACCTAAGGAAGGAGCATTTCAGAAGCATTAATTGTTTTTCTATGTTCGCTAGGTCAATGCAACATCTCTGAAGGTAATGATACAGCACCAATTATCATCTACACGTCTATGTATCGGTTTTGTAACTCCGCCTATGTTTTACATACTCAGTCCCAAGCCCGAAAAGGAGGGTTGTATTGTGATAGGCTTGGCAAGCCAACGTAAAAATTCAGCCAATCTTATAGAAATGAAATCCAATATGGACTTCATTTCTAGTCTACCCCAACTTGTTTGGGACAAAAGGCTTTGTTGTTGTTGTTGTTGTTGTTGTTGTCGTCTATGTAACGGTTTTGTAAGTGTTGCAGTAGTGTGCATGTATAAGATCTCTATGCATGGTTGGTGAGGGTCAGGAGTGCTGTGTTTTAGGAGTTACGTCTGGTGCTTTCTTTTCCTAATACAGTCTTTTTTTATTTATGACGACAGCAAATAGCACTTGACAGATGAGAGAGAGAGAGAGAGAGAGACCTAGGCAATTGAGATTGCAAAGAACTGACAAGAGCAAGTAACTCTTGTCTCTCCTTGGAAGCAGCCTCAACTTGCTCTTCCACTTCTCTGGCTCGTGCCTCAGCACTAGCAGCTGAAACCCTAGCCTTCTCTTCAGCTCGCATAATAGCTGCTTCCAAAAGCACTGCTTGCTCTCTAGCCTTAGCCAACTCAGACCGCCACATCTGTGCCTCATGGAGTGCAGCATCCCTTTGCTTCAGCAGGAGCTCTTTATCTTTGCCTAGCTGCAGGACTTTCTCTTCTGTTTCTTTTAACTACAAAATTAACAAAAAAGTTTAGAATGCATTGAAACTGAATTTGGCATCTTTACAAAAACTAAAAAAGCAAGCTCTAGTTCTGCAACTGCAAGAAACCAAGCCCTAAATTATGTAAGCCAAGCCAAAATTTAGTTAAATTGTGAATCTAACCTCAACACATCCAATATAAACTCAATTCACCCTAATAGTGCAATTAATAAAAAATAAGAAAAATGGACAACATAAGAAAATGCGACAGAGGGATCCTACTGAGACTTGAAATTTCCGCTTGATCGCTTTTAGACTACCAAAATATAGCCTTTTTTATCAGCCAAAAGGAAGTAAATTATTTTTAACCTTCAAAAAGGATGTTTCTAATTTGCTGGTCAATTCTTTCTTGAGGAGTTCAATTTCAGAGCATAATCTTTTTCTTTCTTCATCAATTGAAAGAGCGGCTTCAGAAGCTGCTTCAGCAGCTGAAGCCGTCTCAGTTAGCTTCTCAGCTATCTGCTTTATTGTCAAATCATGGGCTCGGACATCCTTGGACAGGTTCTGTATCTCCTCATCTTTCACTCGAAGTGTTTCCTACCAAAGAAAAAATTATAATCAACCATAGAAGCACCAGATTCCAGTAATTTTACTATGTAATATGCAAGGTTTGCATCATCAGCAACACACAATGTCTTCCAGTGTTTGTACCTCAAACCCACCCACCTCCGCAACTCCCTGGATTTTAAGGTGAGGCAAGGGGGGAGGCTGATAACACAATACTCAAGGAAACGCACCAATATTAATTCCATACTGTTCATTTGATCCACACTGAAATTTTTTCAGCACTGTCAGAACTAACAGATAATGGTACTGATTCAGACACTGTAGGGAAGTGATATCTGCATTTTGTTGGACCTGAAGCACAGGATGGTATTGTGGTATATATTCAATGTTTAATAAGCATTTATGGGCATATAGCTCACTTCACCTATATATTTATGTTGAGATATTTGCAGATAGCACCTAGCAATAAAGCTAAAAGCACATCATATGATGATGATTTCATACATCATCAGCTATTAACCCTAATTTTATGTTCGAACTAACTCATATAGCCAGAGATGCATAAATGGTATGCAAATTTGTCATTCATTAATAGATCATAAGGAGATTCGGTTAACTAAAATATTCAGGGCAGGTGTCCTGTGCTAGACCTCAGAATAGAATAAGAGATTAACAGCGGGGAGTCATCTAAATAAAATAAAAAGGTCTTGGTCAACAAATACTACTGGATATTGATGCTATTCTAATTTGTAAATTTCAGAGAACTGGAGAAAAGTTCGTGCTGCAGCCAGAAGTAACACTGAATGCAATAGTAATCTCTACAAAACACCAAAATTCTGACATAGGGTTTAGCTACTGATGTACCTTCATGATAGTTAGACTGTCCATGGGTGCATCTCTGGATTTGTTATTATTATTTGAAGATGATGCCAAGCCCAGAGCGGCTTGCATTGAGACTCTCAAAGCTGCCTCAATCTCCTTTGAAGCCTCCACTGCAGTCGCATTTGCAGCAGCAACAGCCATTGAGACTGTGCCTAGATTGGCTGATCCGGTCCCACCTATATTACTAACTGCCTCTTTGTGGGCACGCAACACTACCTGCGCTGACCTGGGGAAAACATCAGAAATAGACCATATCAACTTGTGCTAGAAACCATGATGAATAAAACTTGTCTTATTCTTCCTAAATTTACTGTTTATTTATACATATTATTTCAATTTTACTTCAACTATCAATGTTAAGCCCAGTTAATTGTTCAAGGATCCAGAACTGACGCCCCCCCATAACCCAAAGAGAAAGTAAAATAAGAAAATGGCATGAAAAATTTGATACCGTTTAACCTGTGTTTGTTGAGTCTACAAATAGGCAACCTTTATGTTACTCTGATATAGGATATAGTTATACTTAATTTCCTCCTGTTTTATTATCCATTCACTTCTTATCGAGCAGATAATAAGCCATACAACTTTAATATAGTCCAACAAAAGGTATCAGATTTAAGTGTATTACAAAAAAAACGTACTTTAAAGTAGATACCCATGCTCTAGCCGCACCTGGTGTTTCAGCACAAAGAAAGTATTCTTTCTTTGCTGGAGTTCCAATATCTGACATAATTAGTTAAGAACAAACATTTTCCGTTCCTTAATACTGTCTATATTTAAAATAATACAAGTGATGTCTTAGGAAGAAGGAAGTTGTTGCATGAAAGAACTTGGATTGAGATAACACAAAAGGGGTGGTGTCATTATGGAAACACTTTTTCATTCTTCTTATTCAGATTGAGATGACACAATAAAACTCTCAAAGAGTGACTTCTCAAATGATATATTTTTTTGTATGCACTTAAATCCTATATAAAAGGCATGTCAACAACCTAAATTAAATACTAAAGTGGGCCCCACATTGAAACCTAAATGTTTTATCAAACTGTTGCCACTGTCCTGGGCAGTTTGATGAATTTGCTTCCAAATTTTGGTCTGGCAAAATGATAGGAAGATTTTCTTTTATGCTTATCGCAAGAGAAGTTCAAATATCTAATATTAGCAAGTTCCAAAATCAAGCAATTCCCATTTTGTGCATTACGTGTGTTCTCCTCTCTTCTCACCCCATTCTCCCTCTGCCTCTCTCAATATCGTCCAAAATAACAAATTTAAAAAGTTTCATCATTGAGGATACAGAAACAGCAACCATTGTACTTTGGAAGCCCGCTGCAAGACAAAAAAGTGAAATAAATATTTAAATTAGTAACCTTGCCAGGGCATTTGATTCAGAGTAATATTTTCTTATATGCCAATAACTTCAGCTGATCTTACTGAAAATTAAGAGGTGACAATGAGATTCCACTAGTAGAATCAAATATAATTGTACCCTTCGTAGCTACATCAGACCTCCTTATCCTATATGATAATAAGTTTTTACAAGTAAGCTTACTAGCACATTAATTCCAAGCGTAAAAACAAAAAAAAGACTACAAATGAAAAATAAAACATCCTAAAGTGGCATACTTGTACTCCATTTTTCCAGTAGTTGGGTCTAAAATTACCCACCGCTCATTCCATTTTCTCAGCTGTTAGATAAAAAATTAAATATAATCAACTTTTTTTTTGTAAAATCAGTAGCTGAACAATGCAGATTCATATTAACATGTCATATCATACGATTGAAGAAAAGTTACAATTTCTTCTGTAGGATCATTAGACTACTGGAGCAATTTATAAAGCATGACTGATGCTAATGATCAGAATATGACAACTAAACAAAATAACCAACATTGGAACCGTAAAACAAAATACTGTGCCAGTGAGGTCAAATAACACAATGATCAAAGTAGTCTGGTAAATTGAACTAACATAAATAATTCAACTATAATTACTTTGATATATAGAGAGAACTAAAAACAAACTGTTTCAGATCGCTTAAGAAGAGGGCCCTGAAGGAGGTGCCTCCCAGATGCTGACGCCAGCTGCTTCTTTATCTTTTCTAAGCTGCTCTCCATCTCACCTGCCCCCTTAAAATTCACCAAAATCAAATCAAATTGAGTATGGACAACCCTAATTTTTCGATGCGATAAAGAAACGATGGAGAGGGATAGCTAATCGCTTACTGTGCTGCTTCCGTTGGTCTCCATTGGAGAAAGGAAGAACAAAATTAAAGGAGATCGGTGTCGTTGTCTGATCAGAGGTTTATTCAGTTCGTTTGAGTTTGTCGTGTAGATCTCGAGCTTGGTAGTTGGGTAATGGGTTCAGAAATACCGAGGCACAGTCAAGCTCCAAGCCTACTATAATTAGTGAAAGTCTAAAAGCCGGATTGGCTTTAGAAGGATCGGACTTAAAGGGTCTGTGAAAGAGTCGAATAAAGATCGGATCTAAAGAGAATTTAATAGAGACCGAATAATAAAGATCTTGTTCTAAGAAAATAGATTCGGCCCCTCTAAGATCCGGTCCTTATCAGACCCTCGGAATTGCAGAGGGCCGGATCAGAGCCGAGTAATAAGGATTTTGGTCTATTTTTTATTTTTTAATTGTGAAAGGGTTGATAAGGATCTGAGAGGCTAGCATGGTAAGGGTTGCAGAGGGCCGAATTAGGACCGGACGAAATCAGAGCTTGAAAGGGCCGGATAAATAGGAGCATATATTTTTGAAACAAATTTGGTCCTTATAAGACCCGACCCTTTCAAAATCTTACTAAGAGCCGAATCAGAACCTGAAAACCAAAATCTTATGGCATATCACTGACTATAATATCTTGCGACACAAAAAAGATCCAAACCGGACCCATTAGTTGGTGATCCAAATTTTTCAGAGGACCATATTTTCTTTTTCCCTATTCCAAGTTCCTAAACACTTAAAATCTAAAACTTAATTAATAAATTTTACAATTTTATTCCTAATAACAGAAACATTCACAAGTCCCATAAATTGTGCATTCAAGATACTAAAAAAGAGCATGAATCACATGACATGACGACAGTTATTGTGGAAATCTTTACAACAAATTTAAAACAAATTCGAATAATTAAATAAAAATAAGATATAATTTATATATTTTATACAATTTCAATGTTTTTAAGAATATAAACAGACATTTAAAATGCATGAAATTTGAAACACAATGAATTAATAAGTTGAAGAAAAAATTTACGAACTTCTGTATTTTTATTTTTTAAAATTATTTGAAAATTCATCATCAAGATTATCAAATTAATTTATTGCCGAATGATTGTCTAATTTTTAATGCAACATTTATACTCACATTGCAGGAACTGATAGCACATAGCAGTTTCTAATTTAGCAGCCTGTCTAAATAGAAATTCTATCTTAAATGATAAATCGGCATTTACAACAAATTATGTAAGCATCTTTGTCCTGGTAATTACATACAGTAGTTACTACTTACTAGTTAGGACACAAGGTCTAGTAGGAGACGACCTACTAGACCTTTGATCCAACTGGTCCTATTATTTAATCAATTGCCTCCCCTTTATTGAACTTGAATTTTTCGGAGGAAATAACAAGACCTGTTATTTCACTGCTGATTGTCCGATCTATACGGACAACACAAATAAACTACACGAATGGATTACACGAGATTCACTGTATTATATAAGTTATTTGTTATATCGAAAATGAACGGTCAAATATGAAATAACGGAACTCTGTTATTCCGAAATCTATTGGACTTACCAGCACTGGCTCACGGCAATGTTCAGTCCAAATCTGCTAATTTGGAAATTGGTAAAAAACCTATGGCACAGTTATGCCATGGTTTCAACTATGACAGCAGACGCAAACCCACAGAGAGCCAATCTATTATATATTATTAATATGAAATTATATATTAATTTACATGATCACTAATCTACATAGCTTCTTCTCCAATCATATGGTTTGAATCTTGCCAGCCTCAAACTTTTACATTGACTTTTTATATGTTTCTTCAATGCTGTTTTGTGAGCGTTTTCTTAAGACCTCTCAAAATCTTCATAAACCATGCCAAGTTCATCGCAAATAGGATAACAGGCATTGTAAGTGTAAGGTAATAGCCAAATGGGTGCATCACGTGAATCTGTCATATATTGCATGTTAAGAAAATGAGAAATAATAGAGGAGGACAGGAATTTACAATATATATTATTTAAGGTATGAATAAAACAGTGGCAATTTTCTTACTGCCAACTGCCTCTTCTGTTCCTTTCTGCTGGTGCTCAATTGTAAATGTCAGAGGGTATTGAAGCTAGTTTAAAGCTCTAGTTTAATTACACCAGACATAACTACCTTTTTACAATCAGTTCAAGCTTCTGACAAAAATTGAACAATCTGCCAATTTTAAAATACGATGTGGCTGTACTCTTTTGTGCTTTCTGTGTACTGTAATTTGTGAGCACCCTTTTCATATACAAAATCACATCAATGGTCATTTCATCCACTGACCTTCAAGTCAACAAAGACATAGTAGCAAGTTTTTTTATAGAATAATTAGTACATTTTATTTACGGGAAAAACTTAGGTACATCCCTAGATACTCCACTCAATCTCTACCATTTGATTGGAATCTATGATGCGAATCTCAATGCAATCAAATGGTAGAGATTGAATGGAATACCTAGAAACCACCCATCTTGGTGTACCTAAGTTTTTTCCTTTATTCATTTAATATAAAGTTCATTGCGCTTTTGAAAACTAATAAAATTTCGGGTTTATCTTTTTAAAGGTCAACAGAATACTCATTTTTGTAGCATCATATTTAACGCAAATATTTTTATAATTAATTTATAAGGTACCTGATCACGATGTATATAGATATGGTAGAATAGGTAGATGAACAACATTATCCTTGCAACCTGCATAAATTAATAAAATTTAATACACTATCGTCAGAATCTAGAATATGAGAAATCATTTCAAAATTGACTTATTGCTTCCACAGTAAAAGGGCATACCAGCCAAGCAACAAACATCCCAACGCCATTAAGGACATAGGCCTTTGATCTCTTCATTCCAGCTGTATCTAAGTACCTTCATAAATCACAATTTAAATGAAGCAAATTGTTAATATATTAAATAAATAAAAAAGAACCAAAACTGAAGCAGGGAAGGGTCCTTAGGAACTTAAAAAATGTTCAGATCCTCAGCATACAATTAATGAATATAACCCTTTCCAACACACAAGTTATATAACATATGGGAAAAACTGGACTACTCCAGAGATTGGTACACTGGGTGCTCCCAGTCACTCCCGACCTTCAGACACATCAAGATTGAACGGTTTGGAGCAACTAGGAGTACCCAATGTACCCATCCCCGGAGTACCCAAATTTTTCCCTAAACATATTATCCTGTATCTTTTTTTAATTCCAAAAAAAAAATTACCATCGCAAGTTGACACCAGGTGTGGTTGTCTCACAGAGGAGAGTCATGTATATGTAAAGCTGGCCTTCTCCTGATACCACTGAATATGCTATTGCTAACAATGAAAGCAAGTGATGTATGACCTGATAAGAATAAGCAATAAATCACTAGTGAAAAAATAAGAAATTTTACATTGTTCAAAGAACCGTACTCTGGTCAATAGGTACTACTAGGTAGTAACTTTTTGCAATTGCAAATTTCAGTTACTCCTTTTAGCTTGCATTAAAAATTTTGCAGTCTTATTATCTCATAAGATTGAGAACATTATGTGCAACATTGGAAGTTGATTTCAGAACAATGAATAAATAGTACGAGTGGTGTACTAACATATTCCATTCCACCAAGGGAGGGATATAACCAAAGTATCATTGCCAGATCAGTGAGGAAGTATCCTGCAGATACCTGCAATATTAATAAAAAGTAAGTTAACAAATTACTATGCAAAATTAAATAGCAATAGCAGGAACTTAAATAAGCACTACGAAGCAAAAAACAAGGTAGAGACTTAGAAAAAGCACCTAATATTTTCCTGAAATAAAAGCAAATACAACAGTATCAAACAAGGTCAGAATATAAAAATGGATACAGGTGAAATTAAAACCAAATAATCAAATTCCAAACATGCTGACAGAAAAGTTCTCTAAGCTATCATTCTACATAGATTACATGGTATCCATATGATTGGAAACACTGTGTTATAGTCATGTAAAAAATAGTCCCTCTGAAATTAAGAAAAAAACAAGTATTACCCCTAGAGCAAAAGTGGAGAGGTTTGAGCTCCTGATAGTAACAGGTCCCACAAGCTGGTCAGAAAATAGGTCGGAGATGAAAACTATGTATAATGC
The DNA here is from genome assembly GCA_964058865.1 of Eleocharis quinqueflora. Lineage (NCBI taxonomy): Eukaryota > Viridiplantae > Streptophyta > Magnoliopsida > Poales > Cyperaceae > Eleocharis > Eleocharis quinqueflora. Next base: position 4,265 of record CAXKVX010001720.1, on the reverse strand, counting down.
CATAATCGTGATAAACACTGCATGGACGCTTGACATTCCTCTGAGTATAAAAAATCAGGCAATGTAGCTGTTTGGTTAAATGTCAGAAATTATCAAACCTCAAAGAAAATTAAATACTAAGAGGCAGGTGCCGAACAAGACAGATGAAATGAAACCCATGAAAGAAATAAGGGAAATTAAATACCAAGAGTTGGGTGTTAAACAATTCATATTCAGAAACAGATGAAACAAAAGCCATGAAAGAAGGGGAAAAACTGTCCACAAATTTACCTGTTATTCCACTCAGTTTTTTGCAACTTAGTGAGAGAAGCATACCCCTTGTAGCAAAAGGAGCTAACTAGATGTGTGATATCATAGACCTGAAATGTCACCAAAAAATTCAAAAATATACTACAAAATATCAATAACAACCTGAGCACGTCTAAAATATGTTAAGCATATATTATCAAAATGCATAGCGCAGTACCAAAGGAAAGCTAATGCACTATCACTTTCCTATCTGATTGAAATAAAATAATACTTAAGATGCTCACTAAACCAGACAACAAAAAGGAAAAAAGAGAAGTTCAGATATTAGGAAGAAGAGAATAGTTCATAAATCAGGAAAAAAAGACGAACGGAACTAGAGGTTGTCCCAATAATCTGTGCATTAGTTTTTTTCTGGTAGACTGGTCAGTATCAGCACAGCATTGAGAACTTAACTAAGTACCAGTCTAGTTCATAGAAGGCACCAGCGAGACTGGTACAGATATTAGTACCCCACAAGACAAACCTTCATACACCTAACTACTAATCTGACATAAGCTTCAAATGAGAGCTTGAGAAATGAGAAAATTACCATTTTACACATGACAATCCCGCATAACATGGAAGTCCATGTTATCAGTCCATCTGCTAGCAAATAGTCTTTACTGAGTACTTCAGCTTGGTTATTATTAACTTCCATGGTTGAGACCAGAATTTGACACCTACATCAATGAAAAAATCAGAACTGTTATCTGGCATATAATATGATGCCTGTGCAATGGGGCAATCAAGTCTCATTTAGCCTTGATAATTATCATTCTTAAATAGATAATATTATATCAAGTTGATCAAAATTAAATCCACTTATAGTCAAGGGAAAACTGTATACAGCCACTTAATCAGGCAAGAAAAATAAAGAGGAAAGAGAAAGGAAAATGTTATTGTCAAAGAGGAGTCATTTGGGGCTTAACCAACATAATGTCCACATTAGAATTCTTAACCAAGAAACAATATATAAAAAAGCCCCTTGACTAGGTATTTCAAACAATAATTAGTCATGAGTCTTGGACACGATAAATACAATAGAAGACTAGATAGGCAACAGTGAATTCAGTATACGACACTGCATTCTTCTTATCCATTCTGAACCGACTATATATCAGCTGTATGTAGTTCTTATATGGATTTACTAGGGGTTCGAACATAAATCCGTTCAATCCGAACCCAAAACAATAAGACATGCTCAGTCGTAAAAAACTGAAAATAACCTGAAAATAGTACAGAATAATTGCATGCTTTGAATTTTGATGGGAATGAATGTCAGATGAGAATTCAATGGAATAGAATAAAATGAAGTAGAATTTATTTGGAATTGAATTTCCTTGATCAAAATGAATACATAACTAATAAGAATTCATTTTAACATCTCTGAAAAATATCCAAAATTTCTTCTAATTTACCAGTAAATGGCACTCAAACTACTAGGGTTTTACACAGATAAGAAGAAAAATATATATATATATATATATATATATATATATATATATTCGTTAAAGGGAGGAGATTCATACGACTGTTTAGTCGGAGGTGAAGGGAAAACGGGTCTTTCAGCTCTGAAAGAATTCCGAACGCGAGTTGACTGCCTCTAAATTGCGTCGCCTTCTTCCCCTCCTCCGATCAGTGAAAACGAGAGATTTCCAAATGCATTTCCCCTTCTCGATTTTATACCGATCAGGGTGCAACCTGAGATACACCTCTCTATCACTTATGGAAAGTGGAATAGAGCAGAAACAAGAAATTATTCTCGATTATTTGCCGTGAATAGCACGAAATAATAAAGAGAATAAAAGAATAAGAGTTAAATGCCCTTCGTAACTTCAATCCAGCCAAGAAGACAGAAAGACGAGGTGAATATACACGCAACCTCGCTCGATCAATTGATGCTAAACACGAATGTTAATGGAAGAAAACAAGAGAGGAGAAACTTACAGGAGAACGAAAAGACGCAAAATAGTTTTGCTTTATTATTTCATCCTTAGGTCGCTCCAGACGCGAAAGAGGGAAGGAAGAAAAGGGAAGCAAGGGAAGAAAAAGGAAGGAAAACACTTCAAATAGGAATCGTAACAAATTGTATGTATTCAATGCAAAAAAAAAAAAAAAAATGTATGTATTCAGTGGAAATTTAATTTTCGGATATTTTGTTTTCGTTGATATTTTTTGGTGTAAGTAATTTTTATTTTTTATTTTTTTCTTTTCTTTTCTCCCGTTCAAATTAAACGTCTAGGACACAATCTTACTTTGTGCTTCCGAGTTTTAATGAAAAGAAACGAAATGAAATGAAAATGACTAGAAGATAAATTTTATTACACTTCGATTTGAAAGATTATAATTTTGACAAAGATAAATAGAATAATGCTCATCCATTCTCATCATTTATCATTTATTCACGTAGTAAAATTAAACTTGAAAACAAAGTCAAAATAATTTTCTCCCCTCCTCTCTCTTATCCTCCCATTCATTTATCATCTATTACACTCAGTGCACAATAGAATTCGAATCTTTTTCAATAATTTATATTTTAAATTGATAGTTGGATCGATACGGACCATCAGATTTGTATCACGAGTAGTGGTTTTACTGGCCGAACAATGCTTTTACTCTAATGCATATACACACTTTTTTAACTTTAATATCCAAGAAGCCTAAAAATATTTCAAAATTTTATACTTAGAAATGTATACATTATCTATACTGTGTTTGTCACACTCCAAAAATAATAATCAGGTTAGGAGTATTAATCCTGCCACGTGTACTTGTTTACAAGTATACGAAAGATTTAAATTGGGTAATAAAATAATAGATAAAGTTTAACTAGTTTTATAAAGAAAAGGAATAGCATACACAGACATCCAAAAATCAATATATATATTTCAGCGTCTATTTACAAATTTACAACGAAAGCAAAAGACCAAAAATACATCAGATGAGAACGATCTCATCAAAGGACGTTGGACTGATCCTCGCTAACCTACTGCAAACTACTCCTAACCAAAGAAAAGAAAATAAATAAGGAAAATGTCAACAAAACAGATGACGTCGAGGACTCCATCCTAGCGCTCTCCTTTGGACATCAAAAATGACTTCTCACCTGAACCCCACAACCACCATGGAACGTGAGTAATTTATAAAAATTACTCAGTGTGGATTTAGGTCCAGCCTTTCAGTTTATATCTGAATCAAAGTTGGACCAATCACACTTAATGAGTCTAATTAAGTTAAACTAAATTTACCTAAGTGTTATTAAGTTAACCATTACTCAAGTTAAATAAAACTAACCAAAGAGGCGTTACGAAGAAACCCCCAAATTAGATAGAGGAGAAATATTAGATACTTATTGTAGTACTAGTACAGAAAATCATCAATACTCATAGACAAAGAAATTAAGTCGAATGTAAGACCTCAAGTGTAGGACATCAGGATTCGCCCCCTTAGACGGGTCCCGTATTCGAGCCGCCAATCTAAGGATAGTGTTAGACGAGTCTCGTATTTGAACCGCCAATCTAACAATATTTTGAGTTATAGAGCGAAACGCCTTGGTAAAACTTGAGCGGCTACTAACAGCATACACTTGGTCAAAAGCAAATCAAGACGCCTACCTCACCAAAAGAGAAAAATAAAGCAAATAAAAAAACTCGATTTCAGCCGCTATACGGAAATAAGGAACCGACTATCCGTTTGAAATAATATAACAAAAAGGGAACTCCTTGTACCAACTAATGGCCAAAGGGGGAGCCCAAACTTCCTCTGTACCAACCAGGAGCCAAAGAAGGAAGCCATTCGAATATTAGAGATATCGTAATACCGGCTATATAAAAATATAATAAGAACGGAATAGCTCCAATATCTCACTTATGACACGCACACTCTAAACTGAGATTCTGAACCTTATTCACTCAAAGAGGAAGATTTAATATAGTACAAGTATAGTAATATGGATATTGAAAAGCAAAACTCTATAC
>CAXKVX010001719.1:22500-57764 GCA_964058865.1 Eleocharis quinqueflora | reverse complement strand
GTTATACGAAAGTTAAATTAAAATACGGACAATAATTTTTTTATATATTATTCATTTATTTTAGATCAAATTATGGTGCGAACATGCATACTTTTTGTCATTTGTATAACTGTATGTAATTATGTACTATATTTAACAATATCATTGCTGCTTTTTCTTTTCATCATTTAAAAATATGCATTATGTGATCTGATATATTTAATAATTAGGATTTAGGATGTATTTTATTTTTAGAATGTGCTTAAACGTTTGTTTTTATAAGCTTCACTATTTAATTACATAAGTAGCACCAACATAATAATATCTCATGCCAAGATCAATATAATACACAAGACCAATATATCCAAGCTATCAACACTTCATCATAACACTGGTAACTATCCGACTAAATTAAATATGTTGATTCAGAAGTGTAGAAACTTGTTCTAAGGCATGTGGTAGGATTCATCAGTTAATTGCTTATCTATAATTAGTTAGGTTAGAGTAAATACAATTATTTTGGAGGTCATATGACTGAACATGTGAATCTTTGCTCTTGTAAATTGTCAACAAAAAATGGTTTTGACGGTAACCAAATAAAACAGATTTAAACGGTTTCATTCAAGTTAAAACGATTAAAACATAAAAAACAAGAAAAAACGGTTATTTCCCAAAAACTTAACGTCAAAATTTTTTTCAAGTTAAAATGAAGTTAAAACGATTAAAACGAAGTTTTTTAAAAGCCTGAAGTAAACCCGCTTTCGTATTTTATTATCTCTTTCGTTTCGCAACAGATTTTTTAATTGAATTGTTATTGCAATTGTTTTAGTTCAGGGAACGACCACTTGTTAATACCCTAATTGAATTGCACCAACGATTTAATCCCAACACAAAATACCTCCTTTGTCCTTAATTAAAAGCATAAAAATATGTAGTTTATTCAAGAAAAATGTTGATATTATTTTTGACCGATTTCGAAGGGCAAACTGTTCATTTTGTACTTCTGACGTATGTACGGTGACATTTAGGTATACTCTTGTGTATGCATCTGAAGTAGAGAAAGAAAAGTTTGAATTCAGAAACTGATCAAAGATAAGATTGACAATTTTATAAATAATCTATTTTTATGCTTTTAATTAAGAATAAAATGAATATTATATACATTTAAAATCAATTTAGTACAAAAGACAATAAAATTCGTACCTTTGTGAGTTTTGAAGTTTGTAGGAGGAAATTTGTAATATTAGAATTTGAGGAATCAATATATAAATTTAAAGTTTCTCAAGTTATACTTGAAATTCTGCTAATACAATACTAATTAATAAAAAAAAATTATAAAAAAATTCCGTACTAATTAACTAATAATATAATATCAACGACTTACATCATATCATATCATATTTGAGATATTTCACAAGTTAGTACGAGTCTGAGCTGACATTTAACTTTGAAAACGCCAGAAAATGCGAGCCTGAATGAACCGAGCATTTACGGGTTTTTTTGGTCGAGCCGATTCCCAATGTTAGCCTCTCCCGCTGTCCCGCAACTGGGTTGACGGACACCTCTCTCTAATGGCGTCAGTCGCCACCAAGTCATCCCCCCGTGTCGCCTTCAATGCGGCTGTATGGATCTTCTCTATCGCCACATGCATTAAGCTCCTTCTAATCCCCGCCTACCGGAGCACGGATTTCGAGGTACACCGCCACTGGCTGGCCTTGACCTCCTCTCTCCCCATCCACCAATGGTACCTCGACACCTCCTCCATTTGGACCCTCGACTACCCCCCTCTCTTCGCTCACTTCTCTTACCTCCTTTCCCTACCCGCCTCCCTCTTCGACCCTGCCATCACCTCTCTCTCCTCCGATGGGACCCACACTCAAGCCACCGTTCTCTACCTCCGCCTCACCGCCGCCTTCTCCGATCTCGTGATCTTTATCGCGGCCTATCGTCTTGTCTCCATGTCTCGCCGATCTCTTTTCACGCTCGCTCTGATCATCTGGTCCCCCTCCCTGTTCATAGTGGATCATGTGCATTTCCAGTACAATGGGTTCCTGCTTGGGATCTTTCTGCTATCTCTTGGGTTTTTGGAAGAGGGGAGGGATCTAGCTGGAGGGTTTGTGTTTGCAGTGTTGCTGTGTTCCAAGCATTTGTTTCTGGTTGCTGCACCATTTTATTTTCTCTATCTGCTCAGGCACTACTGTAAAGGTGGATTCTTCAGAGGTTTTAGTCGGCTTGTCATCATGGGAATTGCTGTTTGTGTGGTTTTTGCAGTGTCATTCGGTCCCTTTTTGTATTATGGACAGGTAAGTTTCCAGCATATCATCTGTTATTAATTTGTAGTTAGTGAAAACTGAGGGGTGATTGTAATATAGATCAGTAACTAGACTATAATTTGATTGCATGACTAGACCTTGCTTCTATTGCTTAGGATTCGAGATAGAGTTTGAATATGAGACAGTTTATGGCTTCATTGCAAAATTGAACTCAATAATCTGGCACAAATATGGAACTGGTGTCTCTCCATCGGATTTTGGCTTGCTACTTCAGTGTTTTGTTATTTTTTTGTCATACTGGTTTCATTTTTTTTCATAACACTATGTATTATCTCCAGTTATTTTATTCTCTGCGTGTTTCTTTCAGATAAAACAAGTTTTCAGCCGGCTGTTCCCATTTGGAAGAGGCCTATGCCATGCATATTGGGCTCCAAATATATGGGTTTTCTATATTCTTCTTGATAAGGCTTTGGCTTTTGCATTTAGTAAGCTCGGTTTTAATGTGGGGACACCTACAGCTTCTTTTACTGGTGGTCTTGTTGGCGACTCCTCGCCTTTTTCTGTTCTTCCTCAGGTACCTTCTATAATTTTATATTTCGAACTCAGAATAAATAGTAAGTTGTATGTGACTGCAAACAAGAAACAATTCCAATGCTTTGAGAGCATTTAGCTATAAGTATTTTGCAGTACATTTTCATGTTGTAGCAGTCAAATCTGTACCAGCAGGAATGGTTTCCGAGTTACTAACTGGCCTATGATTCAATTTCAATTTTCGCTCTTTCTTCTTCAGATTTGTTTCTTGTTTTCTCTTTAGTTGGTTTCTAGCTGCATAATGAGGATAAGTTGATTCAATTGAGATCTAATTGCACAGTTACTATTAACTCAGCCCAAGTAGGGTAAACTGATTAAAATGATGTTCAATTGAGATAATTTGGTTCAATCCCTTATCAAATGTGGAAAAATGTTAAAACAAGACGGTTGCCTTCATTCATAGCAAAATTGGGATAACCTCGCGGCAAATAGTAAAATCAGCTTAGACAAGCTAATCTTGAGGTTTAATAATTATAACTGTCAAATAATACAACATTAGATTGTATTTGTCTTAATCTGTTTAACTGGGCCTTAATTTGAAGCTTGTACTAATTACCTTGAATGTTCAACTGCGGCAAAAACTTGGTCCTTCTGGATCATCTAACAATTTTACTATTAAATTTTGATTTTACAGGTCACACCTATAGTAACATTTATACTGGTCCTACTTTCCATGTCTCCTTGTCTCGTTAAGGCATTTAAGAATCCACAACCAAGACATGTGGTACGATGGGTGGCCTATACATGCACGTGTGGTTTCATGTTTGGGTGGCATGTGCATGAGAAGGCTTCATTGCATTTCACCATACCTCTGGCTGCTGTTGCAATGAATAGCTTTGATGATGCCAAACATTTCTTTATACTATCTATAGGTATGACATTGGAAACCACCCCTTTTCTTTTATTATTGAAAATACTTACCTTTTATCATGCTAATTAAAATCCTGCCCAAGATAATTTATTCCAATCACCTACCCTTTATGAACAAATTCTGGTGGTTGTTCTATTAAATAACAATTTTAGTTGACTAATAGTGAAGGCGACTCATTCGAGTCGTAATATACCGGTGAAGAAGTATTCTATAATTTCAAGACACTAATTGGAATAATTTATCCCTTCTACACTGTTATGTTTTGCTTGTTTTCCTTTTTTTTTTTTTGCAGTCTCTTGTTACTCTCTTTTCCCTTTGCTGTATGAGCCCCAAGAATACCCCATCAGGCTGCTCTTGCTGCTCACCTATTCCTTCTTTATGTGGATTGGATTCTCTTCTCTTTTTGCTTCTGCTAAAAGAAACAGCCTAATTGGATGGATCAGTGGCATATACCTTGTAGGAATTGCTTCTGTAGAGTTATATGGGCAGTTTCTTCACCCTTTTTTATTTGAAAATAAACTCCCATTTCTCCCCCTCATGCTGGTTTCCTTGTATTGTGCAATTGGCATGCTCTACTCATGGCTTTGGCAACTTAATTATATCATGAGACATACTTGATCTCGTTTTTGAAATATTAAGGCCTCAGTACCCTTTCGTTTGTGTAGAAAGTTTTGTATTTTAGCTGTCAGACTGTCCAATGAGTTCATAGTGATTTGCTAATTTTTGGAGGAGGGTATAAAAAATATAGCACTCAAGTAATTATTTTCTTTATGTAGGATTATAGGATGTTTTCTGTTTTGTGTACTATCAACATTTTTTTAGGCAAGCTGAATTAGCATTTTCAAAGGTACAAGATTCTTGGCAGATAATTGTTGTATCATTGTTATTTTTTTATGGAAATAAATTTCTTCTTTAAAGGGCCCAAATTTCACTTCATTATGTCCCATGCATATGAAATTCTCTTTGATGTTTAACACCGTGATTGGAATGAAAATCTCGAAGGGAAAACGAGTAAGTGATTTGGATATTTCTAAATTTCACTGATCAGAACAAATCCATAGTGGGGATGAAAGTAGCATCTGCAAATCCACGCCAATATGGAGGTATTTGATGAGAATTCGCTTCTCGTAGGTAAAAGTATTGCAAAAACCTTTTTCCCCATTGTATGTTTCTATGTTGTGGATGGTGGAGAAAAATTAACAATAATATATCTTCAGACGTTCGCCTATGTTAGAACAGATTTTTTTGAGACTATGGTTGAATGGCATAAGTTGATAAATTAGATGAATTTTATGTTTTTTGTAATAGGTATCGAATGAACTCTTTTCGTCACGAGGAGCTTGCTGATCATGAAAAGTCAATTCCAAATCCACTATATTCTATTTTTTTTCTATTGAATTGAATTGAACTGAATTCGTGTTCCATTTAATTCTGAACACAGTATTTATCCATTTCCATCTTCCAAGCAGTGACTGATGTGCACTAAATTTGCACCTCAATTGTGTAGTTGCATTACTATATATTCTGAATTAGCTTGTAAAAGCAAGATTGAAAGCAGAGATGCCTTGCCTTGGGATGAAGGTATGCAAGTGCCAGTACTATGCTGTGCACTTTTCTTTGTGATTTTTTCTTTGATGTATTTCTAAAGTGATTCGGATCCTGATTTGCTGTTATTTTTTCCGCTGTTGGAAAAGTCATGAAGCTGTTTTTTGGCATCTAAAGTGTAAACAATATCATACTTTTACACAGGCAATATTCTCAAACTTGTATATAAGACAATTGCAAGTAAAGTTGATCTATGAATTATGACTGACTTGTCACATCCTTTTCAAGGGCTGTTAGAGTGCTATGTTGTTATATTTTTGTCACACTGCAGAACTTCCAAGATGCTTCCAACAAAAATAGTAAGAGTGAGTCTTCCAAGATGCTTTCAACAAAAATAATAAGAGTATGTTATGAAAAAACTTTTTAAACACAAATCAATTTCAATCGTTCAATGTTATCAATAATAGTGTAAATAAGTCGATTTTGACATAATAATAGGGCAATAAAAAATAATTTAGTATTTTATTCTCTTGGAATTACAAGAATCAGTTCCTACATGCTTGAATTGTAGCTGATTCCAATCTCACATCTTTTAATCATGCGTGAACCGTTCACGTCTTTTAATCATTTTTTTCAATGGAGTAGTAGTAAATTCTCAACATGTAATATCCAGAGGCAGAACAGAAACAACCGCAATACACATGTTTAGTATTTCATTGAGAGCAATTTATAGCATATAGACCAGAATAAAATCACAAAACTTGTGTACTGCGGTTGTTTCCAGTTGAATCTAGTCTCTGCATATCATTTGGAACTTTTAATTTACTGTTTGGCCTCTCTCCAAGAGAGTTACATCTGAAGATGAACCAACTCAACATCAAAAGAGAAAAGCGAATTACCTCCACTAAATTGAATTGATAGATATGACAAGTATGTAGAAAGCAAGAGGGTAATAAGGCACACGTCCGCCTTTGATAATGAAGGCGCAGAGAAAAAGAAAATATGTCTAAAATTTCTGCTTAGAACAAGCGCAACGGTGGGTACAAGAGACGATGAGCAAAAGATTTGGTAAAAATTTCGTAAAAACTAAAGCAGCGGAAAAATAAAATAACAGAGAAAGGAATTTTCTCTATCAGAGCGAGGTTTCGATCCTCGGACCTGTGGCTGTGGTTCCACGTGCCCTGGGCTGTGTTTTCTACATGGTAAATAGGGCTCTTCTTTTAACAACCAAGTTAATCATGAAATAATAAGAGAATCAATTAGATATATTAATTTGATTTGATGAGTCAAGTATTTACATTTGAATTTTAACTTTTTCAAACTTTTTTTTTATATGACCAAGAACATATCTTCATTTTTGAATTTTTTGTAATTTATAAATAATTTTCACATTAGTTGTAGAAATTTAATCTTTCTTAATTTCTAAACGTCCACAAACCTGAAACTAAAATTAGAGTTTCTTAAGGATATGTAGTATGCACCCGTTGGAGTCGTATACTTTTTAGGAGAGAGAGAGCGTCAACACTACGGATCAATTTTAGCGAATTATTAAGTCACGTCAGAGTAAAAACTTTGGAGCAAAAATTCTAATTAAGAAACTCATCTACATTTCTAAAACTGATTTTGAAACTTTCACATCAGATTAGAAACTCTAAGAGTTTCTGAAATGGAGATGGTCTAAAATATAAAAAATTGTTAATAATTACATCATAATCATTTTTCGACCTTTTAAAAATTAAAGAAGAATTCACTTTTAAAATACTCGAACTTTTGCTAGGCAAACAAACGTGATTACTTTTTTTAGATAATGTGATTTTTTAATATATATATTCCCGCATCCGTATTCATGATTTTTTTAAATTTTTGTATCACCGCACTCGCATTGTATCAGACACGATACTCGCACCCGCGCTAATGCAACACAGTTTTAGGCACAATTGGGATCAAAGTATAGATATGAATATGTGACATCATTTAATGTACATGATCCAGGTTTAATAGATTGGAGAAAAAAAAAATTTAAAGACCGAAACTATGGTGCTTGTGCAAGCATCAAACTATCATGCTTGCGACCACACATATCTCGAATTTTAAAGTGCAAGCGCCCGATTCGAACTGTTGAAAGCGTCGTTCATACTAAAATCTATTTAGGGACCAAAATTTTCTATTTTTGTACTATTTTAACTTGTACGAAAAATGCATTAAACTGGAGACATTTGTAATTATTAGATCAATGCATTTTTCATTCATCTGATAAAATAGAAAAAAATCTAAAAATGATTTTTTTTTATTCCTAGTAGGTTTTAGTATGAACAACGTTTTCAATGGTTCAGGTCGGACGTTTGCACTTTGAAATTCGAAATATGTGGTGACATGCACGGTTGTTTGGTGCTTGCACAAGCACCATAATTTTTCTCTATTTTAAATGGGTAAATTTTCTTAGAGGTAATTCAATTTTGTATCAAATCCACATTTGATCAGTGAACTGAGAATTATTACATTTTAGTCATTGAACTGTGTATATTTTCAATTAAGTCGCTCCTTTTTTCATAAAAAATAATGAAAAATTGACGTGAAATGCACCCTTTTTCCCTTCAAAATCTTCATAATAATTAATCTTTCAAATATTAGACGTCATGTTAATTTTTCGTTAATTGTTTTTATAAAAAATAATTAGGGGTGACTAGATTTGAATATTTATCAAAGTTCAATGAAAATAGATAATTAAAATTTAGTGATCACATGTGAATTTGATACAAAATTTAGTGATCACATATGATTTCGATTAAGGTACTAAAACGACCTCAATTTCTCTTATTCCAACTTTATTAGGAAGAAATAAAGCTAAAGAGGATAATTTTTGTGATTTTAAAGTTTGGAGGGGGAATAGCTAAATGGTAGAAAATAGTAAAGCAAAGAAAATGCGTATATTATTTGTCAATCCAACCACCTCCCCACTTAGGCCGCGTTCGTTTTCTCCCCGCACATGGGCACGGGCACAGAATTTATACAGAAAATCACTGTGCACGTGGAAAAAAAAATTCAGTTGAACTAAATTTTTTTTCTCACGCGCACAGTAAATCATACGAACACGCCCTTAATGTTATGATATCACGGAGAGGCAATAAGTGACCACACCAAATTCAAGGCCATATTGCTTGAAATTTCATAAAATGATCAAGCCACATTATATTTGGAATCAAATTAACCACCGCGCGTCACTGTGCTGCATGCTATTTTAACATCTAATTGTCTCGAAATTTGTGCTTCGAATTTAAGAGCATATTTATTTCTGAAACTCTTAGAGTTTCTAAATAATTGTCACATCAGTTTAGAAATTATTGGTTTCTAAACTCCACATTTCCGAAATAATAATTCGAGTTTTTTAATTGTCACATCAGTTAATTATAGAAGAGACCGTTGGAAGGCAGGTTAATTTGAGCTAATTATGAAATCACATCAGAGTTTATAAAAACTCTAGAGCAAAGTTGCTAAATAAGAAATTCTAAAGCAAAGTTGCTAAATAATAAACTCATCTACTTCTCTGAACCTCATTTAGCAACTACCACGTCAGATTAGAAACTCTAAAAGTTTCAGAGATGAAGATATTCTAAGTCTTCTTGCGGTCCATCTTAACGGTGAAGCGCTGCGCTGCACCAGTGACCTGCGACAAAAGAATAGAACCCGTTGGGGCCGTTCGGCAACAAAAGTAGGATTAAATCTTAATCCGCGCTAAGAAACTCGTGTTCGGTTGCCTTAATTCGTAAATAGTCTCTAAGGAAGCTTAATTCAGGGATACCCCTTCCTTAAGGTCCGAGCAGGGGATTAAGATTCGGGCAAAAGGAGGCTAAAGGAGGAGTTCTTAATCCTTGCTAAAGAATCGATGTTCGGAAGAATTAAGCGACTAAAGAAGTTAAAGAAAACAAAAGAAAGCTAAATGAGGCTTAATTCTTCCTTGCCGAACGACCCCGTTATACTTTGGGATCATGCTATTTTCGTATTTCTTAAAAAATCAGGGATAGAGTCAACAGAAAGGTCGGAACAGATACACTTCAGCAACAACCACGCATTATCCATGTCAAACGTTAAGATCAAGCATATGCAATTATGCATACATATGCACTCATTCCGTTCATTTCCATTTCCTCGTATTGTTTATCTTTCTTTTAATTTCTGATCACGTTCTATTATCCAAACAAAGTGTTAGTTTCACAAGTGAGAGAATTGGAATTTGCAATAATCTAATTTAAATAATAATTTATCAAGTAATCAAGTAAAGAAATAGATACCTGCTAGTAATTTTCGTAAAGCTTATAAATTTCTTTCTCAAACTTCTCTTTGTTTATATGATAATAAAATGACTCACTCAAATTTTCGCTCTGCTGGAACATTCTAGACAAGCTTGTTTTTATACACAACGTTTTGAATTCGTCCGAGATCTAATAATTCGGACACGAGTCAAGGATCTTATAATTCAAACGTGGTCGGGATTTTAGATACCGAATGTTTTATTTTTGTGATTTTCGAGACATTTGTTACATTATTATTTTTTCTTTTTAAATTGTTTATTATTAAAATTTTCGACATGCAATGCTTATCTACAACTACCAACAGTAGTAATTTTGAATACCATCATCTTCGAAATAATAATAATTGTACTACGTGTATATCTTAAATCAAATCATAACCACACTCTTGCAATAATAATCAAAGAATATTTTAATCAAAGGTTCAATTATTCAAATTAAAATATGAAGTTCATGGTATTAATTGGAGCATTAGTATTCTCCATTCCACTGTCAACACCACCATCTCTCCACGTTTGTATAACTCGGAACATGTGCTCTGAGAATTTTTTAGTACAACCACAACGGGAAGTGGTCTATCTGTTTTCACCATGTTTAAAGTTGACTTAAAATAGAAAAGACAAAAATAAAATAAAAAAAAGGCAGGGAGAAAGAGAAGATACACGAAGAAAAGGAATTAAAGAAAGTGGAAATGGAATATATATATAGAATGTTATCAAGGGAAATTACATTTATATTTTTGCACTGGATTTAGCTAAACAATGTTAACATGCCATTATTCTGAAAACAGTGTTTTAGTTCAGCCGAGAGATGATATTGAGGTTAATCACCTTCTTTCTCAGCTCAGAGAAACCTTTCCTCTGTCAGGGCCATGGGCAATTCGTGTGGTAAGCCGGAATCGATTTCTAATTGAAGGATCGACGTTCTGGTGTTCTATGATTAGAGAGAAGGGTTTTCTGCAAATTGGCTCGTATTGGCTTCCTCTTTCTCTTGATTTTTCAGATCTATTTTTCTACCAGAAAACTAATCACATCTGGCTTAATCTTTCAAATATCTCATATGATCTGTCTGGTCCAATTTCTTTAGGCCAAATCGTCTCGTCATTTGGTACTCTCTTAGAAATTGATTATCAGAAAAAATTGAAATCAAATATAACCTCAGCTCGGGTGCTAGTTGAAGTTTCTGCTCAAACACCGATACCTAATCTGATCTGGCTGGAAGTGATGAAACCGGATGGGAAAAAGGGATATACCAGAATTGGTGTTGAAAGAAGTAATTCATCTGGTTCTCAAGTGGATCATTCAGATAAGGTGAAGTCGAAATCAGAGCTCACAAACCTAATCTTTAAATTCGATCAAGAAATGCACAAACAGCCGTCTGTTGTGCCAACTCAACCAATTGTACCCCTGACAAGCCTTCCTCCACAAGCTTCACCAATTTCTGCAACTGGTATCAATGCTGTAATAGCATCTCATCACTCTCCTTGCCTTTCTAACGTGACTCTTACTCACTCTAATGCTCCTGCTAATATGGCTCTTACCCATTCTAATGTCCCTGCTAACAGAAATTTTCAGAAAAAATTTCCTATTCATCTATCAACCTGGCCTCCTCAGAACACCCAGACATTGGCTTCCAAAACAAATAAGAAAGCCTCTAAGAAAAGAAAGATTTCACAGAAGCAAAGTCTTAATAAAGCTTCTGTATCTCAGAGTGTCAGTAAGGCTCCAGAAGAAAGAGAAAACTCAAAAACACTTATTGAAGATCAAGACAGAGTTTTAATGGAAGCAGAGATTAAAGCTCTGCGAAAGCAGCTCTCTCTTCTAAAAGGAAAATCTAAAGTAGATATCCAAGGGGATATTGGAATAGGGGTTCCTTCAGATGAACCATCTGCTTTGTCAACAGGAGAATGCAGCAAGCCCACCCAAAGCTTAACCGAAGATATACCTATTCCTCTGGAAAAATTAGAGACACATTCTGTTCCAAATGCTCCACCCCAGGAAAGTCATTCTATTCCTAAGGATTCTCTGCATCTAATGATGGCTCTGAAGGCTAGAGAGGAAGGCATGAAAATGGTGCTGCATAAAGATGGAATTTCAGCTCACAAGGCTTCCTCAGCAACTTTGGATGCAGGAATCAAGGAAGGTATCCCATTCAACACTCTTCTGCAGATGAGGGCCACATCTGGTGCTGAACTCAGAAGAGCTGAAATCGAAGAAAAAGGTTTGAATTTCTCTACATTTCATAAATTTTTTCCTTATTCACAGCTAACAGATGAGGAAATTATTAGTTTATTTGCTGATTGGGGGATTCTTTTTAAAAGAGATAAAGCTTCTCAACAACAATTTGTAGAAGGCATTAGACATACAGAAAATGTCAAAATGCATAAACTGCTTTCTGAATTAGTTAACTTTTTTCGAGAGTATGATGAAGAAAGCCTAAGAGAGGGACAAATTGTTATTTCTAATGAAAGTACTTAGCTGGAATATCAGAGGACTTGGTATGGCAGAAAAAAGAAGGGTATTAAAGGAAATTGTTCATGATGAACAAATTGACATAATCTGTATACAAGAGACTAAAAGAGACCAATTAATGCAAAGATTACTTAATAATTTAGTTAAAGATTTTTCTTGGAATTTTATTCCCTCTAGGGGTAGATCAGGAGGTATCCTTATGGGTATAAAAAATACTACCTGCTCAATATTACATTGGCACAAAGGTGTGTTTTCCTTGTCAGTTTTATTAAAAAATATTAAGGATAATAAAACTTGGGCTTGTACAACAGTCTATGGTCCAGTCTTAAGCAATGAGAAACCTTTATTTTGGAAGGAATTAAATGCACTCAGCCAACTGTGGTCTGGCCCATGGATAATAGGGGGAGATTTTAACTGTATCAAAAACAAAAGGGAAAAGAAAGGGGTATCCTTTGATTATAATAACATGGAACTTTTTAATAACTTTATAGAAGATAATGATATGTTAGACTTTAAGGTCCAAAACAGGAAGTTTACTTGGTGTAGAGGCCATAAAAGTAAGCAAATGGCCTGTTTGGATAGATTTTTGGTTAATCTTGATTGGACAATGTTATACCCTAATGCAATATCAAAAGGTCTAGTCAAACAGCTATCAGATCATGCACCAATCTGTTTAGAATTTGGAATTCAAAATGATTCATTTAAATATAATTTTAGATATGAAAAGTGTTGGTCAGAACAAACTGACTTTCTGCCATTTGTTAAAAAATGGTGGCCATCAATTCATGGTGATAACAAGGCTATAAAATGGAAGGAGGCAGTTATTTTTCTAAGAAAGAAACTTAAAGGCTGGAGTAAGAACATAAAAAAAAGAAATTAGAGATAAAAAACATAATCTAAAAATGCAAATTAATGATTTAGAAGTGCACATGGAAAATAGGGATTTGACTGAATCAGAAATTGATTCTCTATATATTCATAAAAATGAGTTATTCGATATATATAAATTTGAGGAAATCTATTGGAGCCAAAGAGCTAAAACAAAGTGGCTTAGAGAAGGTGATGCTAACACATCCTTCTTTCACAAAATAGCTTCTATTAGGACCAAGAATAACAAAATTCTTTCTCTTCAAGTAAATGGTCAGGAAGTAAAGGAACAAAAGGATTTAATAAATGTAGCAACAATACACTTTAAAGACCTTTTAGGAGCAAGGAATGTAACGACTGCTTCATTTCATAATAATATATGGGATGTAGAAGAAAAAGTAATAGTAATGGAAAACATACAACTTACACAGAAATTCACAGAAGATGAGGTCAAAAAAGCAGTTTTTCAAATGGACCCAAACAAATCTGCTGGCCCAGATGGATTTTCAATGCTATTCTACCAACAGTTTTGGGATTTAATCAAGTATGATTTAATGAGTATGTTTGAGGATTTTTATAATAATAAGTTTGATATTTCACAGCTTAATAGGGCATTGATCTGTCTAATTCCTAAAAAAGATACACCAACTCAGATTTCTGATTATAGACCTATAAGTCTACTAAATTGTAGTTTTAAGATTTTTACTAAAGTCTTATCCAATAGGTTATACCCCATTATAAATAGAATAATAGGTCCTAATCAAAATGCATTTTTGAAAGGGAGAAACATTACTGAAGGTGTGATTACTGCTCATGAAATTTTACATCATGTTAAACATAATAAAGAGCAAGGTGTTATTCTTAAGCTAGATTTTGCTAAGGCATTTGATAGCATTAATTGGAATTATATTTTAGACATGATGGTACAAAGGGGTTTTGATGAAAAGTGGATTCTTTGGATTGCTCAGATTATTAGAAAGGGTAGAAGTGTTGTGCTCATTAATGGGGAGATAGGTCCATATTTTGAGTGTCAAAAGGGGGTTAGACAGGGAGATCCCATATCCCCTTATTTGTTCATTTTAGCAATGGATGGTCTTAATAAACTACTACGAATAAGTGCTCAAAAAAGTCATATTAAAGGACTTGGACCACAATTGACAAATAATATGCAAATAACACACCTATTTTATGCAGATGATGTCTTAATTTTCTCTCAAGCAAACCAAAAAATGTTAGAAAAGATCAAATGGCTTCTTAGCTCATTTGAAGTAATTTCAGGTTTACATATCAATTTTTCTAAGTCAGCTCTTGCTTCAATTAACCTGGAGCCTCACATGACTAATTACTATGCTTCACTTTTTGATTCTCAAGTAAATAAATTGCCCTTTAAATACTTGGGACTTACTTTACACTGGAAAAGGCCTGGGAGAAAAGAATGGCAAGAACTTATAGATAAATTACACAAAAAATTACCCATATGGCAAGGAAAGATGCTATCTATGGGAGGGAGGTTAGTATTGCTTAACTCTGTACTCTCATCTATTCCAATCTATTATATGTCTATGTTCAAAGCTCCAAAATGGGTAATTAATAGAATAGATCAAATTAGAAAAAAAATTCTACGGGCAGGTGTTGATTCTAATAAAAAGAAATACAACTTGGTAGCTTGGGATAGAATATGTAAAGAAAAAGAGTTTGGGGGTTGGGGTATAAAAAATATTCAGCATATGAACTTCTCCTTAATTAGTAAATGGGGTTGGAAGTTCATTTATTCTAATGACAATCCCCTTTGGAAGGAAGTAATAATTCTGAAATATGGGACATTTAGCATTTATAATAGTAAACTGAATTATTCAAATTTTTGGCATGATGTTTCCTCACTTTATAAATTTATTCAATTAGGCTCTATTCGAATATTAGGGAATGGAGAAAGCATTAACTTTTGGCATGATACATGGCATAATAATAATGCCCTCTGTATACAATTCCCTTTGGTATTTGCAAAAACTAAAAAATCCAATGTGTCCATTGCACAGGTTTTTAATAAAGGCAATACTCAGTTGTTTTTTAATAGAGGTGTTAGTGCAGCAATGAAAATTGAGAAAGAACAATTGAATAATATATTAAGAAATATGCAATTTACATCCAGGGCAGATTCAGCCATTTGGACTTGGTCTAGGGATGGTATATATAATGTTGCCTCAATGTATAAATTCCTTAATTTTAGTGGAATTTCTGTCAATATCAATAACATGGTATGGAAGTTACAGAGCCCTTTGAAATGCAAATTATTATTATGGTTAATAATTAATAATAAAATTCTAACCAAGGACAATTTGGTAAAAAGAGGTTGGCAAGGAGAACTGAAATGTTCTTTCTGTGACCACCCTGAGTCAGTTGAACATTTGTTCAATAAATGTCCAATTAGTGAAAAAATTTGGACATTTGCGCAAAATAACATACATAATAGAGGGAAAATTGATATTTCATCAATTCAGAACCTATGGACAAGCATTGTTGCAAATACTAAAAAAGATAGACAGTTTTGGGGCAATTTGCTTGTGGCATTTGTGTAGGTTATCTGGATTGAAAGAAATGCCATTATTTTTAATAACAAACAATGCTCAGCTCACATAACAATATATCATACTATTATGCATCATTTTCTCCATTGGACAGGTATTCAATCTCCCTTGGCTTACCAGTTCACAGCATTAATGCAAAGGAGTGTTGAATTGATTCAGTCGGATTCAGCCATGGCAAATCAGGGCCCACAGGCAGAATCAGATAATGAGGCATAGCTTGAAGAGAGGTGTTGGCGGGATTTTGATGCATCTAAAATAGTTTTTAATTTCTTACAATAACTCTGGTGCAGTGTAAAACCAATGGTACCGACAGGATGTTGGGGTTTTAACTAGTACCAGATTACAGACACAATTGTTGTTCTTTACATTTCATTTGGTTTTTTATGAGTATAAGGCTTATATACTCAAAACATTGTAAATATTGTTGTGCGCTTTCGAAAAGCAATGAAAGCAGGCAGCCCATCTTGGGTTTTGCTATTGTCCAAAAAAAAGTATTACTTAAACGAAAGCGCCTTTGGCTCTGTGCAGCTGTGGTTACTATTGTTAACTTAAATCATTACTATTTGTATAACATGCAGATCATCTGGTAGTTTGGTCCGTTTGGCAAATCAAGGAATAGTTACAAAACAACACAATTTAGAATAGTAAAAGTAGAATAGTGTGATTTTAGAAGAGTGATATTTTTTACTATTCAGAAGAGCGAAATTGTCGTTTGACAAGTATTAATTGAAATAATAGAAATGTTGATAATTTTGATAGTTATAATGATGATATGATAAATTAATAATAATATGCATTATTTTCTAAAATGAATAAATAACAATATTGATGATAGTAACATTAATAATATAATAATATAATAATAACAACAACAATAATTAATAACATAATAAATATAATGATATTATTATTTTAAAAATAATAAAATAATAATAATAAAGTAACAATAAAAATATAATATAAGAATAAATAACAATAATAAAAATAATAAGTAGTAATATTAACATTATTTTAATAATAAACATAATATAATAATATTATTAATAATAAAGTATATATAATATACTAAAATATTGTTAATTAATACAACATAATCTAATCATAATGATAATTATAGTAATAATAATTGGTGTACCAAGCAATGCCTCAGATTTGTCGATTTACTAAATCAACTCTTGAATTTTACAAGACTTGGTATTTTGAGAACTTTTGCAGAAAATCTTCAAGAGGAGTTTTGAGTTTTCAAACGACCTCCAATGGTCTTTGAAATGAAGTTAGCTAGATCTCGTCATGAGTTTTTCAATGCCATGAAGAACGCCAAAATCAGAGTTACGAGTCAAAAATTATGGCTGTTTGAAGCTCAAGACTTTTAGATGCTAGATTGATTTTAATTGAGCTTAAAATAATTTTGAATTAATGAGATTGATCCAAAACTAGCCAAAGACATAAAACAATGACAAAACGTTATATAACGTTCAGAAACGTTATATAATGTTGTACAGTAAGTTACACAACGAAATTGCCAGGACCAGAAATGCTAGAGAATTTCCAGAAATGATCCAAAATGTTATATAACGCTCTTATATAACATTGTAATAAATAAATTCAATATAACAGTCGAATTTTTGACAATTCCAACGGTCAAAATCTGGGCAGAAACGTTGTAACGTTGTAACGTTGTATAACATTTTAGGAGATAAAAGTGAGTTCTAACGATAGAATTCTGACAACTCCAACGGTCAAATTCAGAAGCAAAATATTATATAACGTTTTGAAGAGTTACGTAACATTTTAAAGAATTCAATAAAAAATACAAGTATTTCAAGCTCTTTATAAAAAGAGATCCTTCACTCCTCTCTTTTACAATAACTCTACCTTGCAATGTCTTCTCGCTTTCCCAAGATCCCCATGCAGCAACTTGAAAACCCATTGACACACTCAACTCAAGACATCGAACTTAAATTAATAAACCAGGTTTATATACCATGCTTTTTTTTCTACAACCCTACTAAATGCGTCTCCATTAGACCCTTCTTCAAGCACCGGCAACATTTGAGAATTTCTCATATATACGTATACACGCAAAGTACGAAGTTCTATCATGCTTATTATTATATTTCTAATTTTAAAATATAAAAGAACGATTCGAATTATTTAAAATATTGTTCATATTAAATTTACTTAGGACTAACATTTTATTTTTGAAACTTTTACTATTTTATCGGATTGATAAAAAAAAGTTAAATTGTAAGTCCGTAAATCATCATATTACTCTATTTTTTGTCTATCTGATAAAATAATAAAAAGAATTCAAAAAATGAAAGAATTAATTTTCAAGTAGATTATAGTATAAATGAAGAAGAAATCCTATGTATACCTATGAAAAAATTATGTTACTTAAAAGGCATTTCAAATTTTCAATATAGTTTTTATTTATTATTTTAATGAAGGTCCTAAGTTCTAGATGAGAATAAAGTATAAAAAATAGCTGCATAGCGGTTCACATTTTCATAAAAAAACATACAAACAGTACAACTTACATTTTTTTAGTTAATGCGTGAAGATTGATCAGCACTTTTTTAGTTCCTAATATATCAATTTTTATGGCAGCAATTTTATTTTAACATTTGACAGAGATTTTTAGTTCTGTTATTGTATTTGAGATAGTGATAGGTTAGAATTGTGCAAGTGATGCAAGCAACATATAAGAATTTTCAATTGATAAATGCAATGTCTACTCGCACAAAAAGAATCTAATTCTCCATTATTTAAATTAAAGTGCAAGCAAAACTACCAAAATAAGTAATAATAATAATAAATATTATTATTATTACTACTATTATTAATATGTGTCTAGACTAAATATTGTCTGAATTCGTCATTGATTCATTTATATTTAAAATTTGAAATATATAAATCTATTTACTTTTTAAAATTTGATATATAGAACCATATATTTATAAATATGACCGTAAGCATCAAATCCCAACTCCATATAATGATATAAATATTACCTACATTACTACACTTGGGAATCGTTTTTAAATAATGCAAGTTTGAAGGGGCACTATGCAAAATGTACCCTTATAAGTTATATCTAGAAGATAAAATATGGAGGGAGAGAGAGGAAAAGAGAAAGAGCGTTATACTCTCCTGAAGTCTCGCTCTGAGTGCAATATTCCTCCCAAATACAAAAAAGCTCGTTATTCTGTCCGTCGCTGTCTCCCTCTCTCACTTCCTTCCTCACCCATTCCACAAATCCCCATACAAATTCTAATCCAAAACCCACATAACCTCAACACAAACCAAAACATAACCTCCTAGTAATCTACAAACTAATCACTAATCACCTCTATCTCTCCCTCTCTTTCATGTCATCCCTGCCTCCTCTTTTCTGGTCACCACCGCCGCCTGACACCTTGACCCCACTTGTCACTCAACCAGATCAACCACGCGCCGCCGCTGTCCCACCACCATCCTCTCTCTCTCTCTCACCAAGCCTCCTCATAATCGCTGGAATAATAATATTTGTCCTCCTCGCCACCCTCTCCATTCACCTCTTGCTCCGCCTCCTCTCCAGTCGATCCCCACCCCGTGTCGTCTCATCCTACTCCTTTTCCTCCACATCCACTGGAGACCTCCGGTTCCCGTCCCCACCTGAGGCGGAAGCCCCGACGCCGAACTCTGATCACAGCAAAACAGAGGCACTGATAGATGCACTTCCTATCTTCACTCTCGCCTCCTCTTTGGCATCCCTTCCCAAATCTTCCCCGGACTGCGCCGTCTGTCTCTCTCCCTTTGATCCAAAGGCTGAGCTCCGTTTGCTACCCGCTTGTCGGCATGCATTCCATGCTGAGTGCATTGACACGTGGCTGAGATCTACTGCTTCGTGTCCGCTTTGCCGGGCATCTGTGCGCCTCCCCTTCCCTCCCCTTCCAGCCACCTCTGGCAATGATTGCTCTCGCAGTTTCCGTGTTGAGATCGGAGGTATTAGCCGGAGAAGAAACAACGAAAACCCTAATGCTACCAGTGGCAGGTCTTACTCTCTGGGCTCATTTGATTATCTTGTAGAAGACGACATTGAGGCAGTGGTTTCTAGGATTTCTAGAATGAAGCAAGAGAAAGAGGCGGCAACAAATATCGGTGCGCCTTCACCGCCAGGAGAACGTGTGTTGCTTTTTCGAACCCCAAGAGACAAGGTTAGAACCAAGAAAAATACAAAATCCTGTAGTAGATCAACGATCATCAGGACAACCTGTCCAGTCAGCGTCTGAGTAGGCATGAAGATCAAACGAAGAGGAAGCATGAATATGAAGACCATGAAGAATTGTTCCTTTGAGGTAATGGAGAATGCGTTTGACAACCATCCAATGAGCATCAGTAGGATTATGCATAAATTGAGAAGCCTTGTTGACTGCATAAGAGATGTCAGGTCTTGTGATAGTGATGTATTGTAGAGCGCCAACTATACTTCTGTATGTGTGTGGATCGTTCATGGGTGATCCATCAAATTTGGAGAGTGATTGTTCAGAGGTACAAGGAGTGGGGCAAGGTTTGGAGCCATCCATTTTTTAGCGTATGAGAAGATCTTGAACATACTTTGGTTGAGAGAGATGAATGCCTTGAGAAGTAGGTGTAACATGTATCCCTAGAAAGTAGTGAAGGGGACCAAGGTCTTTGAGAGAGAAGCTAGAGGCAAGTTCACTAATGAGAGAGGTGACTTGACTTTCATGAGAACCCGTGATAATGATGTCGTCAACATAGACAAGTATCATGGTAAGAGAATCAGATGTAGCTCGAATGAATAGAGATGGATCAGTTTGTGAAGCTTTGAAGTTGAGAGTGAAGAGAGCGGAAGCAAGTTTGTGAAACCAAGCACGTGGTGCTTGTTTGAGACCATAAAGAGCCTTTTTCAGAAGACATACATGAGTAGGGTGTAGAGGATCAATAAACCCTAGAGGTTGAGACATAAGGATTTGTTCTTGAAGATCACCATGAAAAAAAACATTGTTGACATCTAGTTGACATATCGTCCATTTTTGAGAAACAGCTAAGGAAAGAACAACTCGAATTGTTGTAGGTTTGACCACGGGACTAAAGGTTTCGGTATAGTCAATGCCTTCTTCTTGATTAAAACCTTTTGCTACAAGACGTGCTTTGTAACGTTCAATTGATCCATCTGCTTTACGTTTTGTTTTGAAGATCCATTTGCAACCAATTACATGATGTGTAGGTTGTCGAGGGGCAAGGATCCATGTGTTGTTATGAGCAAGAGCATTTAATTCGGTTGCCATTGCATCACGTCAATGAGGAAATTTGTTTGCAGTAGTGAAAGAAGTAGGATCGTCATCATCAGTATGTTGTGTAGTAAGATAGGTGACATGGTCTAGAAATTTTTTGATTTTTCTGGTGTTTGTTTTGGTACGGGTGATCATATTGTGAGTTGCTGGTGTCAGTAAAATGTTTGAGGTTGAAGGATTTTGAGCGGAGAGCCCATTTTGAGAGGGTAGTAGAGAAGCAGTGGTGTCATTTTCTGTGTCGGCCTGTGAAGAGTGAGTGGAATGCTGCAGAGATTGATCGGCCCAGAGAGTATTTTGTTCAGCGGCCTGTGAAGATAGAAGTATTTGTTCGGTAGGTTGAAAGGTGAGAGGGATATCAGCCTGCAAGGTTTGAGGAGTTTGTGTTGAAAGATTGGGCTGTGAAGTGGGATGTGCCAGCACCGAATTTTGGGCTCTTGTGTAGTGTATGTCTCGTTCAGTGGAATGCGAGGCGGGTTGACCCAAGGCAGAAGAAGATCGATTGTCCAGTGTCATAGAAGAGGAATTGATCCGTTATGGTGGATTGCGCTGCTGGAAAGAACTGGGCCTGACGGATCGAAGAAGAGGAATGGCAGCCTCTTGATTGGATGACTGGGCCAACCGAGATTGTAAGATGAAATCTTGATTTGCTGACTGATCCAACCGAGAGTGAAGAGTGGGTGATCCAGTGTTGAAAGAATCCAAATTTGTACCTATGTATGTTGAAATAGTACTAGAAAAGGAAAAAATTGTTTCGTCGAAACGAACATTTCGGCTCACATAAATTTTGTTAGTTGGAATATGAAAACATTTATAACCTTTTTTATTTTGACAATAACCTAAAAATACACAAGGTAAAGAACGATATTGGAGTTTATGAGAATTATAAGATCGTAGGTATGGAAAACAAAGGCAACCAATAACTCGTAAAAATGTATAATCGGGAATTTTGTTAAATAGAATTTTAAAGGGAGGGGAATGAGATGAGGTGGTTGGAGGTAATCTATTTATTAAAAAGACAACACTTTGAAAAATATGATCCCAAAATTTAGAGGGAATAGATGCATGAGACATAATAGCAAGACTAAGTTCAATTATATGGCGATTTTTTCTTTCGGCTAAACTATTCTGTTGAGGTGTATATGGACATGATGTTTGATGAATGATATGAGGAAAACGTTTAGAAATAGGTTTATATTCACTTCCACCATCTGTTTGTAGAATTTTAATAGATCGTCCAAATAAATTTTCAATTTGAGACTTAAATAAAGAAAAGACATTCACAACTTCATCTTTAGAACGAAGAAAATAAATCCAAGAAAATCTTGAAAATTCATCAATAAAATGAACGTAGTATCTAAAACCATTACAAGATATAATTGGTGACGGTCCCCATAAATCTGAATGAATTACTTCTAAAGGGGAAGATACAGTAGAATCAGAAGATTTGAAAGGTAAAATACAAGCCTTAGCTTTACAACAATCACTACATAAAGATAATTTGTTCGAAGAAATTGGTAGCCTATTTGAATTTATTACAAAGCGAGTAGTATTTGAAGAAGGGTGTCCTAAACGGGCATGCCAAATATTAGCAGGTACGCGTTCTCCTATACAAGCTTGTGGTTGATTGCTAATAGTGTAAAGACCATTTTGGAGCTTAGCTCGAAGTAGAGGTATCTTGGTACGACGATCCTTCACAATACAAAAGAAAGGGTGAAATTCAATAATCACATCATTATCTAATGTAAATTGAGATATACTAATTAAATTTTTGGTAATGTCCGGTGCATGTAATAAATTATTAAGGGTTAGGTTTTTGTAATTAGATGGTATAGAACCATAGCCAAGATGTCTAATAGAAAGATTAGAACCGTTACCAACTTGAAGTTGATCTCCACCAGTATAGGGCATAAAGGAGTTTAAATTGTTTATATCTGATGTAAAGTGATTTGTGGCGCCGGAGTCCAAGAACCAGCTTTCATGCGGAGGTGCTGTCGTTGTATTGAATAGAGCTTGAAATTGAGGGGGTGCTGCTGTTGTGTAGGAATGGTTGAACCGTGGTAACAGTTGAGAGCAACGTGTCCTTTCTTGAAACAGATCTGACAGATGGGGCGATTATCAACAGCAATTGAATTGCGGCCATAGGAATAGGCAGGAGGTCTGTTCGAATTTAAATCCCCTGATCCTGTTGGAGTCGAATTTGGGGTGGGTAACAGTGGAGTCGAATTTGTGCCAGCAGCAGGTATAGGTCGACGATAGAAGCCACGGCCATTACCAGAACCAGTGTATGAACCTCGACCAGCACCTGAACCACGGTTTCTACCTCTGCCACGATGTTGTTGAGAGCTGTAGAGAGCAGTGGGATCTGTAAAGAACGACGAAGAGGTCTGAGACTGTGAGTTCAGTAGATTCTCGTGAGCAAGCAGAAATCCATGTAGTTCGACAAGAGAGACTGGGGAAGATCTTGTTGTGAGAGAAACCACAAAGGAGTTAAACTGGGGGCCGAGACCAGTGAGAATATAGCTGACCAGATCAGAATCAGAGATCGGCGAACCAGCGGCAGCAAGTTGATCAGAAAGTTCGACCATTTGAGAGTAGTATTCAGAGCAAGAACGGTTCCCTCGAGTTCTTGATTGAAGGGATCGACGCAAATCCATGATCCGAGCTGAGGAGACAACAGAGTAGACACGATGCATATTTTACCATAGGTGTAGCACAGATTTGTTGGAAATGTGCTGGGAAAGAATGGCTAGGGAGATGGTGGATCGCAACCAGCCAAGAAGCAACATGTCTTGTCTGGACCAGGAGGCGAAGCTTGGATTGAGCTGAGTAACTCCATTGGTAATCAATTCTGGTGCTGGAGGTGAGAAAGAAGGGTTAATGTGATCAGCAAGACCATAACCGAGAATAATGGGCTCAATTTGGGATTTCCATGTGAGGAAGTTATCCCGATCAAGCTTTGTAGATACAGGGATAGCGATGTGAATAATAGGCTCAGAGGAGGAGGTGGCGGTGGCAGAGGAAGAATCTGAGGTGATGGTAGCCATGGAGAAATCAAGAATCAAGAGAGGAAGAATCGAATCTGGCTCTGATACCATGAAAGAATATAAGAAGAAGGAGAGAGTCGAAAGAATTTAGACAGAGAAGAATTGAGAAGAATGAAACTTTCTTTTATTTATTTCTTGATCTCAAGGTGAGTTATACATCTCTATTTATACAATCATACTTAACCGACATAGCAAGACTAATCTAATCCTATATATATATAACAGTCCCTATACATTAAGTGGCCTAATACATTTAACTCGGCGGTGCCACTGAGGAGTAAGATGGATTATCAATAATTCTGATGTAACTCTGGTGTGGCGAGTCATTGACATAAAGGGAACGGATGATTTGACACTGTTCGTAGCCGACACAGGGGATCATAAATTAATTAATTGAATGAAAATGCGATCCATCTTCCAACTTCAAATTCATGCATTTCTTGTGCAGTGTTGTTTTCTCGGTGGAGCAGGTGACTAAAATTTACATCTGATTTTACCTTTATTATACCATAAGAGCTGGATGCATAGTAAAATTAAGTGTACAGTAAAATTATTTTTAATAATTTTCAAAAAATTTCCCAATGACCAGAAATCTTATTATTGTTCTGAAAGGACGCTTTTGCAAAATGTTTGGAAATTTCCCACTGACAAGAAATCTTATTATTGTTCTGACAAGAAATTTTGCAAAATGTTTGTCTTTTTTAAAACTGATTTTTTTATATTTTTTCAATTTGATTGTAATATTAAATGAACCTATTACATGCATATTGCATCACAACCTAATACAAATTCTAGATTCATTCAATATTACAATCAAATTGAAAAAATATCAAAAAGCAGCTTTTTCAAACAGACAAACATCGAAACACTATGTTTTTTATCAGCCA
Source organism: Eleocharis quinqueflora (assembly GCA_964058865.1). Taxonomy (NCBI): domain Eukaryota; kingdom Viridiplantae; phylum Streptophyta; class Magnoliopsida; order Poales; family Cyperaceae; genus Eleocharis; species Eleocharis quinqueflora. Next base: position 33,044 of record CAXKVX010001719.1, on the reverse strand, counting down.
TTTTCAATATGAAATAACTCGGACATCTTCAATCCAAACAAGCGACCCTCCAAATTGCTCTTGACCTCCTCCAGTACTCGAATCTCTGGGGTAAGATTTGGAAGGTCAACTACATCATGTGGTAAAATCAATTGTAATTTGAAGAAAGAATTATCTCTATTCTTCTGATACCAATACTTGAGCATTGTTATAATTTGTGTGGCTATGTTTTTGAGCGATATGAGTTTTTTGTCAGTAAAACATAACTTATTTCTTTCTAGTCAAATGCACTAAATTATTGCACATCTAATTAGTTCAACTAAAGTAATATCTTTCATAGGAATCATGGTATCTATTATCCACATTCTTCTAAAGTTGTGTTAGTGAATTCAAAATTATTAAACCTTCCTATCCATTGCTAAGTCTGATTTATGACAAGACATTCAACAAACAAATGATCTATAATTTATTCTTTATCACAAAACATACAAGTAGGATTGTCTTGCCAACCTCTTTTGAGGAGAAAGGTTTTAGTTAATAGCATTTTTCTTCTAATCAACCACATAAAAACAATTATCTTATGAGGAAGCTTGGAACACCATACAATATCAAAGAATGATTTTTTTTAGACATGCATAATCTATCCAAAAGTAGAAAGATGCAATTGAGAATTGCTCTGAGTCATCCCATCTCCAAACTATTTTGTCCTTGACTAGATTATCTACTTTAACATCTATAACTAATGCTTGAAGTTGATCTCATTCATGTTTTTAGAAACCTACGAATTGTCTATTAAATTGAATATCTATCCTTCCAATAGCAAATACTTTATTTACTGTTATATTGATATCTCTAGCAACTAAAAATAGATTTGGAAAAAGGAGTGACAAAGCTAATTCTCCTTTCTATCTATGAGTTCAAAATAAAGTGTTTGTATCATCTCCTATTTTTTGTTAATACTAATGGACATAATATGATATAGGGGTACTATACTTTTCCAAAAAGAGGAGAAATAGGAAGTGTTACATCGTTAGACTAAAGATTAACGCTTGTTGCCAATCGGCAATCGTATGATTAGAACATTTTTTGTATTATTAATGTGGACCGTTAATCTTCAATCTAACGATTCGGAACAAAAAAATTTCGAAACAAAAAATTACGCAGATGATTTCGTTTCGTGGACCTATAGGTTGTATTAGACCAGTCCCAATCGACCACTCCATCAGTCCGTTGCATCGTACTGATAACTGATCTATACTATAAGCATTTAAGCATCTAAGCACTGGATGTTTTCATTTGTTCGGACTTTTTTGTATTATAAAAAATACCCTCCAATACACCTGCCTCGTGCCATCTGCACCATCCAGTAACATCATCTCTTCGCTCTCATATCACACACCGATCTCGTATCTTCTCTCTCTTCTCACAAACTATCGCCGAACCCCACTGGTCGTTGAACCCCACTGCTCGCTGAACCACTCTCGCCTAACCCTACTGCATGTTACTGCGTTCCCAACTGAGTACTGGTACGTCACCTCACTTCTACTCCATACCACCAATTGACGATATTCCGAAGTTCTTGTGACTCGTGGTATTGCTTTTAATTCTCGGTATGAATATGATTTTAATTGCTTTACTATAGAAGAATAATTTGAATCGATTAGGTTCTTGTAATTGTTCTTATTTATTTGATTGATTGTTCTTAGGACAGATTCACATAAGAATTTCATTCTCATCTTTTAGGTTGTGCTCCCGAGTTTTATTAGAAGGTGAAAAGAAGGAAAGGAAAGGTAGGAGAAGGGAAGGGAGTTGAAGGGACGATAGAGAAAATATAAAGGAGAAACATTGTCCCCTGCTCTCGAGTATGGATGGAGCCACCACCTGTAACATTGATGGGCCCACTGTCAGCTAAGATAGATTTATTTCCCCTCCTCTACACCCCAATTTGGGGGGTGACAAATCTCAACCAAATCAGCTCTTCAGGAGAGTTTTTTGACCCTTCGTTCCCACGCAATCACTCGCGAGAGAACTCCGGAGCGAGGTTTCAATTCGTCTCACGTTTCTCTTCCCTCCCTTTCTCCCTCGTTCACTTCGTCTGGAGCACACCCTTAAAGCAACGTTATTTGTTTAAGCCAGTACTATGATTCAACTGGTTAAGGCATGCTACACTTGAAGAGGCCTCTATTAAAGACAAAAGTCTTTCACTTATTCATTTTTTAATTAAATTCCAAACTGATTAATTTATTAACTACATAAAGGATTTTACTTGGTGTCATTGATTGCTCTTACTTAGTACAAAGAAAATTACCATGTCTCAAACTCTCAAAGACCATTCGATAGATCTAAAACCCATTGGATACTTTTGTGCCACCACCTCCATTCGCAATCACATCGCAAAGGATCCAGCCTCATTTTTTGATCCAGTCACAACCTTTGTTCTCGTGTTCTTAGTGTATTTTTTGTGCGAAAGGTGTCGGTTGCGGTGGTGAGAAGTGAAGGAGGTTTGGTTTGTGAAACTTTCGTGATGATATTGGGCATTGGATCTATTTCAGATAAATGGTTAATGGCTACGGGTATTGCCTGGCGCCTGATGGTTCTCTCCTCTCTAATATTCAAATAAAGGGTTGATGACCACAATTGGTCTTTTCAAGAAACTCATTTTATTGTACCATGGTCGGTATGCCGCACTGAGAAGTTCTTTGTGTTGGAATTGAGACGTCAAATTCAATAAACAAAGTTCGAATTGTGTGTTATATGATTAATATATTTCATATTGTCACCAATATTACAAGTTGTAATATCAGATATGCCACAAAATATTATTAATTTATACAAAGACATAATACGTATTTCACTAAGATTCTAAGTATGGATACATATGAAATTTAATGTGAACTAATTATAATTCTTGATGGATCGATTATGATTAATTAAACTAATATTGGTGTTAATGTAAAGTTGGAAATATTATTTGGGCTAAACCCGAAGGTTTTGGATCAAAGGTCAAGCAAAACAGAAAAATCCGCAGTCTTGCGGTCGCAAGGATCCCCTTGCGACCGTAAGAGATCAGGAGAGACTTGAAAAGAATCTGTTGAAAATCCAACATTTCAATTGCGACAGCGATAAGGTTTATTGCGATCGTAAGAGACCTGCGCAGAGGCAGAAAATCTTGCCTTATTTTGCTGATATCTTTCTAGTTTGTAGTGGCGAAATAATCACCTTAATGGTGCTTCTCTTCCTCTCACCATCTTAATACTTGTGCCTTGCTCTTCCTCTCCCTCTCCTCATATATATTATTAAAGAATTAATATGCATTTAAGCCATATAAAAGATATACTATAACCAAGGTTTAAAATAGCGATTCGCGTGGTTTAGCGGTGGAGGAGTGATTTAGCGTTTAGCGTTTTATCGGTGATAAAACGGTCAATAAACTACCATATTGATATTTATATCATATAAATTTATTTCAAATGATATTAAGTATGAATTATAATTAATACAATTTATATGCTTAATAATAACATATAATAGTAATTTGTTATCAACTACCATACCGATATTTATAACATATTATTTTATTTCAAATGATATTAAGTATAAATTATAATTAATATAATTAATATGCTTAATAATAACATATAATAATAATAATTTGTTATCAACTACCATATCGATATTTATATCATATTACTTTATTTCAAATGATATTAAGTATAAATTATAATTAATATAATTTGTATGCTTAATTATAGCATATAATAGTAATTTGTTCACAAAATATATTTTCAAAGAATAATATATTGAATAATTCATAAGCAAGTATATTATTAGTTTAGAAGCATAAAGAAAAAAAATGAAAAGTCATCTAAAACTTGATCTGCTAAAAAATAACAATTAAACAGCAAAAACTGCTATATCACCACTAAAACCGCTATATCGCCGCTAAAACGCTAAATTGTGTCTGCTTTATCGGCCGCTAAAACCGCTATATCGCCAAAAACCGCTAAAACTGCATTTTTCAATATATCTTGCGTTATAGCTCCAAAAAATGCTAAAACCGCTAAATCGTCGTTTTATCACCGCTATTTAAAAGCTTGACTATAACTATCGTCTAAATTGAAATACAGGTAGGGCTGTCAATAATCATTTCTTTCCACATTTTAACGTTTTGTTCCGTTGAACGGGACGACAATATAATGCATTTTTCGTTTCGTCCAATGAAACAACAACGAAACTATCTGATTTTTGTATAATGAACGAAATGTCAACGGAATTGATGAGTTTCATTTCGTTTAATATCGTTGTTTCGTTCAGTATTCTACACTTTTGAAATAGAGTTAATTGTAGAGGAGAATATGAGATCTGACGGAGAAAAATAGAGTTAAAAGGTGAAACCCTCGATGTGTCACCTCATTCCCTCTTTCTCTCGCATTGCATGCTTTCTCTTCTTTCTCTATGTCTCTCTCACACACTGTCCATGGCAATCCCATCCAGGTTTGTGCTAGTGCCTCGTTGACCCATGAGTGACGATGGCAAAACCAAATATGTACGGCCATGTACCTCTTTGCCTCCCTCAGTAGACAACAATGAGCCAATGATGCCTTCGTCGTTTATTTGTAAACCCTAGATCCATATTTTGTGAGTTGTGAGTTGTGACTTATGATTGGCTGTCGAAACCATGTTCGATGAATCCATAACCAAGCTTCCAAACCTGCAGCTGCAGTGTACTATTGTCTATTTGTCTTGGCCAAGAGATGCCATCATATTCGACTTGTGTATTTGATGATCTATTTAGGTAGGTTTCTGAGAGGTTGGTGATGGCATTGTCGTTGAGGGTCTCGTCGTCACCAGTCACAGTCAGCCAGTGAGGTTTAGGCAATAAGGAACAACATCAATCATGATTCTTTTAGAATCCTTACTATTATATATGAGACAAAGACAAACATAGAAAGAAAGAAACAACGAAAGAGGAGAGGAAATAAGATATGGGAGTTCAAACAAAAAAGGTAACCTTGAGCTTACATTTGCAAATTTTTAGAAATTTGAGTTTTTTTGTTTGTCACTTGTCACTTGTCAAGTTGTCAGGTTTTATTTCTCTTGGCTTGGCTTTTCTTGCTGCGATGGCTGATGCAGAAAGACTATCAGAAAGTGAACCTGATATTTCAGACAATGAGTACGTATATTTACTTAACTGCAATGGTAGTGCTTGTTTGTTGAATTGCAACAGCAGTACTTGCTTGTCGAATTATTTGTTTAATTGCTTGTAGCAGTCATCTGGTTTAGTTGTTTGTTGAATTATTTGTTTAATTGCTTGAAATTACATTGGTGACTTGTGATGTATTTGATTGCTTGAAGCTGATTCAGGAACACTAAGCCAAGGAACTATTTACTGGTGCTACAAGCTTCTTTGCTCAAGGCTTCTGGATTGGCTTCAAGTTACACTTGATACTGCACTTGATACTTGAATCGTGCACTTGATACTTGAAATGTGCACTTGATTTTGTGCTTGAATTGAACTGATATGTGCTTAATACTGTACTAGATACTTGGATTGTGCACTTGATTATGTGCTTGAATTGGACTGATATGTGCTTGATATTGTACTTGATACTTGAATTGTGCACTTGATATATGCACTTGATTTTGTCCTTGAATTGAACTGATATGTGCTTGAATTGAACTGATATGTACTTGAATTGATACTACACTTGTGAATTGATAGGTACTTGAATTGATACAGCACTTGTCTGTTCTAGTGTAGGGGTGGATCCAAATTTACCTCAGAGAAAATTCAAAGAATTGAGATTTATGCAAGACTTGCTGACACACAAGACCTTGGTGCACTTGCAACTGCACCTGAAGGTCAAGTACCAGAGGCCACTAGAAAGAGGAAATTTAGAGAAGTTATGACCTCAGAGATGTGGTAACATTTCAAAAGGGAGCAATTCAGGCATATGGCTTTTATGATGCCATTTGTAATTATTGTGGAAAAGTCTATCAAATAGGAAATGGTAGGGACACTGGTTCTTTGAAACATCATTTCTTTAAGAGTTGTAAGAAAGTACCAACCTTAGATAGGCATAAAACTGATAAGTTGCAAATTCTGGCTTCTAACAATTCAGCCACAAGTAAATACCATCATTTCTTTAAGAGTTGTAAGAAAGTACTATCCTAATACTTATGCCTTCTAACAAACTCATTGTTTTAGGTGAGAAAAAACCTGCTATATGGGTATTTGACCAAGACAAATGAAGAAAAAACATTGCAATAATGATGATTGTCAATGAGTATCACTTTAACTGTATAACACACCATTACGTGAGAGTATAAAGAGTCTTTGTACACAGTTTATATTAGCATCAAGGAACAATGTTAGGTCTGATTGCTTAAAAGTTTATGAAGAAGAAATAAAAACTTTGTATGATATGCTTTCCAAATTTGATTGTAAAGTGAACTTTACTAGTGATCTGTGGGCAAGTAGTTCAAGGGATAGGAGTTTCATGGCCCTTACAGCTCATTACATTGATGATACTTGAAAAATAAGAAAGAGAGTAATCAATTTTTTCCCCTCTTCCCTCTCCACACACTGACAAACACATTGCCAGTGCCATATTTGATAAGTTGGTTCTCTGGAACATGGACAAGAAGGTTTTTAGCCTTGAGCTTGACAATGCATCTGTCAATGATTCTTGCGTAAGAGAGTTGTTGGGTGGACCACTGATAAATGCACTAGCTCACTTCATTATTTTAATTGCTGGTTTAACTTATTTATTTTACTAATACATTATCTTTGTTTCTTGATATGTAGAAAAATGCACTACCTGCAGATGAGCCCATCTTTCATCAAAGTTGTGGCTGCCACATCTTGAACTTGATTGTTCAAGTTGGACTTATTTGTTATCTGATGAGATTGCAAAAGTTCGCGATACGATGAAGTACCTTCGTCATTCGCAAGCAAAAATGAAAAAGTTTTGATTGGTAGCATCTCAAGTATGCAAATTATGTATGAAATTCATTTTGTATGATGTATTTGCAAATTCATTCTCCAAATAATGCTTCAAATAATGTTATTTGTTAATTGCAGGTTAATGCTCCAAATAAGAAACTGGCATGGGATGTTCCAACATGTTGGAACTCAACCTAGCTTATGCTTGAGCTAGACTAACAATTTAGACCAGCAATTGAGAGGTATGCAACTATTGATAATAAGTATATTCTACTTCCAAATGAGATGGAATGGGATGCAGTGCATGATTCAATGGAATTTCTGAAAGTTTTTTATAGTGCCACATTGAAATTTAGTGGCACCCAAGTACCCCCACACTCAACCTTTTCTTTTCTGAATTTTGTGAGTTGTACATTAGCATAAAAAATGGAGAGTAGTCCATATCCTTTTATTAGAATTATGGTTAAAGACATGTTTGCTAAGTGGAAAAGATACTGGGCTAGTGGGAACATATTGTTAGTCATAGCTTGTGTTCTAAATCCGAGATGTAAGTCACTAGTTGTTGAGTACTACTTTCATATGATATATCCTCAAAACTATCAAGGCCGATCCTGAAAAATTTGAGGCCCGGGGCGAAATTTGTTTTTGTTAAAATATCGCTTAAAAATAAAGGAGAAAAAAAATCACAGACTGTTTTCGCAAATTTTAGTTTACTATAACCACCACCACACCAATCTCTTCCAAATGTAACAGTAAGGTTCCAAGAGAAGAAAATCAAATATGCCTTATGGGTTTATGCAAATTTAAGTACTAAGTTTTTACCTACAAAGGATCAGACAAGTTCTTACACTTTAACAAGCTCCCTTGTACAGAAAATTACTTCCATGTTGTCTCTGTCCATGTTGTCTCTGAAAAATCTAAAATTTCAAGAAATTAGTACTTAATGCATGACAACTACCAAGGATTTAAACTGGAAGCTTCATAATTTAAATCACGTTTAGCTCAACAAGAGTTAAGGTCAATTCAGATAACAGATTAGCAGCACATGTACCTTTGGTGACATTCTATATTGTGGGACCAGAGGTCATTCAGATTTATGTGTTAGTGCAGTTTGTGGTCAGAGTTATTTTGGATATAATTCTACAAAAATCAATTAAAAGTGTGGATAAATCAGAACTCAGAAAGCCTAAAACAGATTAACACAAATGAGAAATCGGGCCGCAGTGACGTCGGGCCGCAGTCGCGTCGGGCAAGGCGATGCCCGATAGGCGAGCATCAAAACCTCAAAGACCGAAACTCGAAAGGCAAAGTCGAACTGTCGAAGACAGAGGCTGGGAGAGAAGGGAGAAATAACAAGAAAACGATTAGAATTTAGAAGGGAGAGAAATGTGAGAGAGAAGGCTTAGGTTTGAGGTTGTGAGTCGGCTGGAGAGTGAAGAGGGTTAGGTTTTTACTTTGGGTAAGTTTTATTTTATTAGTTATGACGGGCTTGCCAGAGAAAAAAAGATTTTGGGCCTATAATTCAATAACTCTGGATTTTTGAAATGGGCCCTCTGAACTCAAAGGCCCGGGGCGATCGCCCAGTCTGTCCTGGGTCAGGGCCGGCCCTGAAAACTATGAGTGGTATATGACAAACTTGAATGCTTGCATCAATGCTTTGTTCAAGGAGTACTTGGAGGCACACTTCAAATCCTTGGAGAGCCAAGTTGGCAGTTCATCACAGCCTGAGGCTGAGAGGTACTTAGTATCTACTTCTCAATTCAATTAGTATTAATTTGTGTATTAACTTAGTATTAACTTGCTTAGTTGCTTATTAACTAGCAGTTCATCATAGCTTGGGGCATCAAGTAGTATGAGTGATATATAGGTTTGGATTGAAAGATTTAATGCATGAAAAGAAAATCTCTGAACCTGTAAAATCAGAGCTTGAGGAGTATATAGTTAATGATTTAGATGATAAAAGTTTGGACGCAGAAATTGACATTCTAGCATGGTCGAAATTGAAGGCCCCAAAATATCCAATCTCGTCTTGACTAACTCGAGACATCTTGGTTGTCCCGATATCAACAGTGGCATATGAGCACATTCTCTACTAGTGGGAGAACACTATCAGCTGTTAGGAATTCTTTAAATGACGAGAGCATGGAAGCTCTCATATGTGCTCAAGACTGGTTGTGTGCTTCAATCACTGGTAACTTTTTTAATTTTTTAATCCAACTAATTATACTTTGTTAACTTAAATATTTTACAACTCTCAATTATAATCATCTTTCATGATGTGTTGATTTGCAGAGAATAGTGGAGAAGTTGGTGATCCACTTTGGGCTAGTGCTGAAGCAGCAACAGATGAAGCTGTTGGTCGATGGAAATGGACTTTCCTGGTCACAATTTTATTGGTAATTCTTATTTTGAGATTGTTGACTTTTGTATTCTTGTCTTGTCAACTTTTGTTGCTTGTCAATGAGATCAAGGATGTGTGTAACTTGTTGGTTGTTGCTTGTCAATGAGATCAAGTAGGTGTAACTTAAATATCAGCTCTTAGGTTCTTTAGTATCAAGTCATGATTCTTCTATGATGATTATGTGTTTTATTGTTTTCAAAGCTTTTATTTTTGCCATTGGTTGAGGAAGGTATATGAGAAGAAGCTTGGGATTAGGTTGACATCGGCTGAAACTATGGGTTCATCTTGAGTTTGATGTGAAGTTCATGATGATGTTTTTGTTGTACTTGTGAAGTCAATGTTGCAGACTTGATATATGTGTTATTCAATTTCAAAGCTTGATATATCTCTGTAATTCAATTTCAAAACTTAAGTTAATGTTGTAGACTGATTTTTTGTAATGAGGTTATGAAGTTCATGTATATATGTTTGTTATTTTTTTTGTCCATGTAAAGTGGAGAACAGCTCTGCAACGCTCCACAGACCCACATCAGCCCAGATGATCAATGTACAAACTTTTAGCATACATGTTAAACTTAATCAGAAATAATTAGATGCGATGCTACAAATTTCATGCTCTAGAGATTACACCTAGCTGACATGTAAAATAACCCTACTACACTTAGGCTTAACCCACCTCCCCTCACTAGAAATTTCTCCTGCGATAGTGAGTTGAAACTTCGAAAACCTCAACTGAGAAATCTATATTCAGCCACAAGAAATCAGCAGTACAATCCTAGTGTGAATCAGCAGTACAAGAAAACAGCCACAACAACGATGAGAAATCTATATTCACAAAAATTTAAAACCTTCAGATTACACAACAAAAAGACAGTCGCAACTACACAATCTTAATACCTAATAGGTAATGGTTTTACTTGGTATTTAAACTACAATAATTATGTCTATACCGATTTCTATCAAAAAAAAAATTATGTCTATACCGAAGGAGAAAACGCTTTTATGGGGAACATGACTTACTATTGATGCAGATAATTTCATTAAATACAATTGATAGCACTAAATGCTAACACTATAGGTATATGGGGGTTTGGTCCGTACCCTTCAATTATACAGTACTGGCAAATGCAACTATTATGCCCCTGTACCCCTTTGCCTTAACAGTAATGGATTTATCTATGAAACACATCACTAACCATTTAATTTAGAAGTTGAATT
>CAXKVX010001719.1:0-17500 GCA_964058865.1 Eleocharis quinqueflora | reverse complement strand
ATGATATATATATATAGAGATAGACTATTGTGAAAACGTTTGCACTTCGACCGAAGTGCAAAAGTTACACATTTTATAACTTTTTGAGATCAAAATTTAAATTTAAGTTGCTCAATAAATTCTTCTTCTCAGCTTTCTAGCTATTTTTTAATATTTTTTAAAAACAGTTCAGTTTAATATTAAAAAAACATGACCTTTTTAGTGATGTTTTTAAAAAGTATTTAAAAATAGCTAGAAAGCTCCAAAAATCATGAAATTTCATTTCCTATAATATTTTGAGATGAAGAATTTATTGAGCAACGCAAATTTTAATTTTGAAGTCAAAAAGTTAAAAATGTGTAACTTTTACACTTCGACAGAAGTGCAAACGTTTTCACAATAGTCAAACTATATATATATATATAGAACAACCCTAAAATAATATGCATAAGACACCCTCTTTCATCCTATGCATATATATAGCTCAATAAATTGAGATTTAAGTTGCTCAATAAATTCTTCATATCAAAGTATCAAAGTATATATAAATATAGAGAGAGAGACATGCTATGGTGCATTATGAAGCCAAGATTAGTTTTGGCATCACGTTCAAATTTTAAATTTTAAAATTCAAACGATCGATCCAAACCGTTCAATGTGGTCTCCATATTGGAATCTTACTATAAACCAAATTTTCATTTTTTAAAACTTTTTTACTATTTTTTAGAGGGGTGCAAAATGAGCCATATTGGATGGTCCAGAAATTAATATATCAACAAAATTTCATACCCCTCTAAAAAATAGTAAAAAAACATCTAAAAAATGAAAAATTTGATCTCTAGTGAGATTCAATATGAAGATCACATTGGACAGTTTTGATCGATTGTTTCAAATTTTCTTATTTGAAATTTGAGTGAGATGCCAAAACTAATTATGACTTCGTAATGCACCATAGCATTTCTCTCTACATATATAATTATATATATATATATATATATATATATAATCCGGCTAACATATTAAAACGTTTGGTGCATTTCAACTATTTTATCCCTATATATATAGAATCCGGCTATTATAGCACGTTTTGATCGGCTAACATTTCAACTATTATATATATATATATATATATATATATATATATATAGAATCCAGCTAACATATTTGAAATAGTTGAAATCCGGCTAACATTTTCTTATTTGAAATAGCACGTTTTGATCGGAATTATATATATATAGCATTTCAATTATTCGGATAAAATAGCAAAACTGAAAACGTGCTAACGGATGCTTATTTCGAATTTCAAATCAGAAACGGCCGATCCGAACCGTTGAAATAGTTGTCCGTACTAAAACCTAGGTAGGAACCAAATTTGACATTTTTTCGAATTTTTTTACTATTTTATCCGAATAATTGAAAATGAATTAATCTAACGATTCAGAAAAACTTCCAATTTCCACATTCTTAACGCCTCCGATAAAATAGTAAAAAAATTCAAAAAAATGTAAAATTTGGTCCCGACGTAGGTTTTAGTATGGACAACAATTTCAACGGTTCGGATCGGTCATTTCCGGCTTGAAATTCAAAATAAGCATCCGTTAGCACGTTTTCAGTTTTGCTAACGTTAGTATGTTAGCCGGATTCTATATATATATAGAGGAGGGATCCATAGCCGCCATCAATTCGTAGCCGCTCGCAACCGCTCCATCATATCAAGTGTAAATCGTTGATCCAGACCGTTGAAAATATTCTCCATACTAATCTAGACTTGGAGACAAAATTTTATATTTTTTGGAATTTTTTACTATTTTATCGGAAGAGTTGAAAATTGGATGTTTGTAAATCGTTAGATAAATAAATTTTCAATTCATCCGATAAAATAGTAAAAAAATTCAAAAAAATGTAAAATTTGATTTCCAAGTCTATATTAATATAGAGAATGTTTTCAACGGTCCGAATCGATCATTTTCATTTGCTATCATGAAGCGGTTGGAAGTTTGACGGCTACGGATCCCTCCTCATATATATATAAATATATATTAACAAGAACTGCAGTTAACATTTCAGTAATTTGGTCTGCATCACAATATTTTGTTTGGCAAACAAACCATAAAAAAGAAAATGAAAAAGAAAGGCACATGAAAAGTTGGGCCATATTAAGGTGTCCAAACAACCAAGGTATCAAACCACAACTCCACAAGCAGAAAACTTATGAAAATTGGAAACAAATCACCCAGCTCGTACCATATTAAAGATTACCTGGAAACAAATGGGCCTGGTATTCTGCAACAAGAGTGAGAAAGGGAAGAGATAATCCTTTCTATATTCCAGGCAACCAAGCGTTCCTTCATTTATGATCCCTCCATTGACCCCTCCTGTGAGCCGCTTTCTTGAAAAGATGTTGTTCATGGATTGTGGCTGACTTGGATTCAACTGAAGTTGCCTATAAACATTTGACTTGAGTGAGGCACCTACACGTCTCCTGTCAAAAATTAATTATGAAAAGTTAGGAAGTTGTCTAAACTGCTAGAATTGGTACATACTGGCAATAGTATGGAATAATGAAGGCCTCCTGTAAGATATTATGGCTCAATTTTGACTTTTGAACGAACTTTGCCTCAGTATTAATTTAACTAAACAATAAGCCCTAAATTAGCCTCCAAATTTGGATTCTATTGTTGCAATTAAACAGCAAGCAAAACAAGGCTAAAAATGTGGCCCAAGCAGAAGATTCTGGTGGCCAAGAACAACCAAATGCACCAATATGAAGCACAATACAGATGTTCTAAGTTTGACATTAGCTAGCATCAGAATTCAGAAATATAAAAAATATTAACAAAGCACATGCTGTTCTTCAAAAAGAGAAGTTAGAAAGACAAAAAAGAAAGTACCTTGAGCAGTCGGATGATTCTGGCATTTCCCTTGAGTTGAAGGATGTAAAAAGGACTTCATTCACTGATACAACAATGCCGAGCTGGTAGTAACCAGAAGCAGTTGCCTGAAACCATCCCAGATCGACTCTGACTCCACACCTTTCAAGTTGAGGGTTTCCATGAGTGTTTATCCACGATAGAACAGGGTCCAATGCAGTTCGGATATTACTTCGGTTCACAGTTCTTAGCTGGGCATTCAACCCTGCCACAAACCTGTTCCAAATTGCTGTAGATACATACTGGAAAGTGGAAACAAATAGAAAATTAAATTTATCAAATACATTATTGATGATAGAAATTGCAAATGACAGATAAATATTAAAATTAAATATACTGCATACAAACCTGAATGCAAGTGACCGAGGTGTATGCAAATAGTAAGTCTACAAGTTAAAAGTCTACCAGTAAAAGCCTAGATTCAAGTCAACAACTTAGATAAATGAAGTTCCTCGAAGCAACTTCATGAAACTAAAAATTTCACAAGCAATTTTGGTTTTACAAGTTACCATACCGACATACCATCAGTAAATAGAATGTAGAGATATGTGTTAAATAACTCAAAGTCTCAAACATGTATACTAACTAAAAACAGAAATATTTTTAGTAGATCATGTCACCCTTATTTGACCATGCTGCAAGAAAAAATCATAGAGACGTGCTAAACAACGTTAAACATAATGTATACTAATTCATAACAAACATATATCTGACACCAGTAGATAGAACATAGAAACATACACTAAACAATTCAAAACCTAATGTATCCCAGTTGAAATCAGAGAATATTTTTAGTAAAACATTAGCTGTTATTGTACCTGACCAACAATATTTGACAACAGGGTATCACTGTGGAGATTATATGGACACATGTAACTACCATCACCGCCAAATATTATGCACATCGGAAATCTTTTCTGTATGGAAGATACCACATCAAGCCGCTTCTCATCACCTCCAAGGAAGAAATCTATGTATGCCACCATCAGATCTGGTGTCGAGCCAACCTGCAATCGCTTGGTTTCAATCTACAATATAGTAGTAAGATATTCTTCTACTAAAACTGTTTTTCCCCGGAAAATTGCTCTACAATATCCAGCTAGAAGTCGGATAGGTTGGCATATTACAACACAAATGAGGAAGTAAAGAACCAACACCCAAAAAGGGAATCAATAGAGCCCTGGTACTTATGTCTGAAGTAATACAGATTTCGTAAGACCGCAGCTGACAAAACCTAATATGAAGTCCATAGTCTTACTTGAAACTTCCTGTAATGAAAGACAAATGCAAACGGAACCTAACACTAAGAACAACCGAATGCGTATCAAGAAGAAGCTTTTGCGGTAGTCCTTTTCAAGCAAATTCTTTTATACATAATAAAGATGAGAGTTTCAAAGGAGACAAATACAATACCTTCATTCCTTTGTAAAGGGCTCTTGATCGGCATGACCGGAGACAAGAATGATCATATTCAGTTTTAACATACTCTTTCAACCTGTGAATTTTATTTCTTCTGCACCATTGTTTCCATGACCATGCACAAGGATAAGCAAGAACTGACAGTATGCTATGCACCGAACCCTCCCACCACTCATATGCTGCCACCTGATTAATCTCATCTATAAATCGATTGAATGTGTCTTCATACCTATAGAAAATCATAAACAGCTGTATCAATTTGACTTCTTGATGTGGATCTTTTTTTTAATGAATTGGCATTAACTTGTGCTTTTCTCAGGGCTTTCTGCAAATTAGACCAATATTTTACAATATTGAAAAGTAATAAACGGGTATTCTTGAATTTGCATTCATACCGCTATTTTTTTCTTTAATTGCAAATAGAAGTTGACCATAAGCAAAGGTAAGTAGAGAAAAAAGCAACCACAATTGTCCTAGACTCTTCAGTAATAAATTAAACAGAATCAAGTCTCTTCATGATTAGTCTGTCAAGACTTCAAGGGAAGTATCTTCGAATCCGCATGGGTTGACTTTAGTTAAATTTGGCCATATGAAAGATAGGATTTTATTTGATTAAGGGAACTGTGTAACTAACAGACTTTCTCAAACAAAACAAAATGCAATTCCAACTATTCAGTCATTTGCAAATTTCTCAAACAAAATGTGGTCATAGTTGCATATATAAGAAAATTAAGCCTCATTTGCAACTATAATAACACATTCATATTGATTGCAATACTCGCCTTGGGATTGACATTTTCAGGCATATAAATCTGATGTACTAAAACGGACTATTATATAGCTTAATACTGGTAGGATACAAATACATTGCCATGTAAAACTCTAAGATGCCTACACTATTCCAATTATAGCATCTGGTGGAGAGTACGGGAGATGCCAAGGTTCCCCGAAGGTATTTGGGCCCATAAAATACAGCCTATGTACATGACTCTGTGTCTCCTCAGCCTTGCTTGTCCCAGGCACCTAGATTTCAACACAAGTATTAAAAGTTCTTTTTAACAAACACTCTGTTACTTTGATGGAACTTGCAAAACTAAAGCAACAGAGCAAATCAACAGCAACATTAGAAGCAATTATTAGCCAAATTGTTCATAATATGGTTGACTTACATTTAACTATTTTTGAACACTAGGAAACAAGGACTTGAATGAGAGCATAATTACCAATAATTAAACCAAACCAGTGAAAATTTAACAAAACAAAGTTCAGAAAGTAGTACCTCTGCTAATGAAAGCAAATATGGGAAAGAAGCATGCCCATCACTTCCAACTACACTTTTCACTGGGTTTGGATAATCATTTCCACCCATTTTTTTTCTCAGAGCAGTTATCAAAAATGCCAGAAGGATAAGAAGGACTGAGAGGAGGATTGAAAAAACCCAAGGACCACCAAAAATGTATACGATTTCCTCGATTGGTGTGTAGCAGTTTGGCATTTTGTACTTATCGGATAAGCACTTGTACGGGCAGCTTGGCTGAGTTGCACCACCTGCAAAGAATGATGGCCAAGTTCATTATGCAAAACTATGCTGGCTGTCAGGCTGTCTATGGCCAAAAGCATCATTAGAAAGAAAGAAAAAAAAGCAACAGGGGAAAAGTTTCAAATACTTCTGACAATGATAGTGATAATGAAAGGTCAACGAAAAAAAAGATGTACGTTTACTTTGTGCTTAAGCAACAGAACCATCAGTAGCAAGTACTAAGCGTTTTTTTACCAAGGAAAAGCTCAATAAAATTGAAAGTATAGCACAAACTCGTTTAGATGTTGGAAAGGTACCTGAGCCAACATGATAACACATCCTAAGTTTTTAGTTAATGGACTACAAATTTAGAAAAGAGAAACAAAAACAAATCTTTAAAAACTGACCTCTCACATAAACAAAGTCAGCACGATAAGGAAGAGAATCAAGGGAACAAGGCACACAAAGCGATGAGTTGGATCCAATGACACTCTTGTACGTGCCAATGGGACATTCCTACAGGAAAATGCAAGAAGAATAGGTAAAATGAATTTAAGGGTAATTAAGTGGTGGTGACCCAGGGATTACAACTTCAGAATATAATAGGAACTCAGTCATGTCAAGCACAGCAAGTACTTGGTCTCCTTTTAACTATTTTGCTTAATTTGCATATTCCTACCTTTTTCGCATTGCAAACAATTCAAACTAAGGCAAAATTAAGGCTGCTATGAGTAAGAAGATTGTCAGTTTGTTTAGGCTGAATGCAGAACCCGCTGCTCAATTGTACTTATATGTATATAATATATTACATAATTGGGGTATCTGCATCATTTGATCAGTTACAATATGGGCAGGTATACTGGTATATACTTCACGAAGATAAACAGATAGATGGACACAGAGTGAGAGAGTGGCATACATGACAAAATGTACCATAAAGCCCCTTCGGGCACTTCTTGCCAGTGATTGACCCATCCTCTCCATTCCGACCGCCCGCATTACCTTTACCCCCACTTTATAAAAAAGAAAACAAGAGCAAATAGTTACCAGGGACCTTTTAAGCATAACTCTGAAATACTCCATAAACACGTCGTAATCTTTAATTTGCTATAAATTGTGATGGGGATAAATTACCTTGAACAAATTGTTCCATTTACAGAAGCAATCTGCACATACTCATCTCCAGTTGCAGTATTTGACCAGTGAAAGTGAACTCTCCCACCACCACCACCACCACCCCCATGTGGGCCTCCACTACCACCAGCTACTGATAAAGATGAGTTCTCCTCAAGTACAAGGGATTGAAGGAATAAAAGAACAGTACCACCGGAACCACCTCCAGGCCCACCTGTCAGTGAGCCTTTTGACCTAACACTATTGGGCAAAGGGCTCTGGCCATCTGCGCTTAAGGACCCATGAATTTCGAGCTTTGAAAGAGGCCACTTCATCGATCCTACAACTGGAGACGTGGAGTATGAATATATGAATATCAGCAGTGATAAAGGTCCTCTATCTATGAATATAAAAAAGATAACATTCTGAGAGCTTTAACAACAGTGGACTGCATAGGTATCTTGCAAATTGACTGAAGAAAAAATTCCAGAAAGACTACAAAATACATCATATTAAAAAGCAAACAGTCATAAAGAAGTACAAACAAAAGAGTACCACTACCACCTCTAGAGATAAATAAGATGTATTAATAAAAGATAGCAACACTGCAACAGTCACATATAAACTATTGACTTAAATCACCACTGGAAATTGCACCTTCACCTTTCAATCAGACGTAAAAATGTAGTATGAGAAGTAAAAGAAAGAACCGACCTATTATCCCTCCGCCAGCAACTTTTTCTAATCCGCTTGAGCTACTGGTACCACTACCTAACTCACAAGGGAGGTCAGGATCACCATATGCTCTACCACCATCAACAGATAGACCGTTGTAAAATCCAGACCCACCCTTCCCACCATGTCCGGCTCCAGCACCTGCTCCATTTGTCAGAAATTTTCCTTTGCCAATGCCCTCTTTGCAACCTGCCCAAGTTTTCAAAGATAGAATATGAGAAATCATATGGACAGCTATGTATGTGAAACCAAATTAGAAAACCAAGAACAAGTTTCAAATTATTATGGAGTAGTCCATGTACTCTTTGTACTTTTATTTAATATATGATATCATAGCTTGTTTTCCCCCTGCTAATCCTAAACAAAATTACTACAAAAAAAGAAATAAATTTTGACATTCAAGCCCCAACAGAACAACTAATGATAAAAGGACACACACACAAAGGATCTAATAAGGCTGTCTCTACAGAGGATGAACGGAGAAGAAAAATAAGTAGTAGATTCGGAAAGGAGTAAAACACAATTATATGAGCTCATATCAACAAGAAATGAAACTCAATCTGAAATGAAAATCAATATAATAAATAGTAAAATAATAGTAAAAATAAAAGTATAAAATGATAATAATAATGCGAATAATAATAATAATACACCATTCTACCAGTCATACATTTAGACTAGCATTCTACATCGTTAATTCTGGACTAAAGTCGTACAATTATAACACTACTTCTAAAAATTTAGTTTGTCACGGTTCTAATACGTGAATCGATAACTTTCATGCACTCTTATCTGACGCCAACTCTTTGGAGACATTACATGTCTTTAGGTCCCTTTTTAGTTTTTACAGCTTCAGTCCATGTCAATTTCGGTCGACCCCTACCTCTTCTCGTGTTTTTGACGCGACCTAAAACTCCACTACGTACTGGTGCATCAAAAAATCTCCGCTGGATATGCTCATACCATCTCAAACGATGTTGAACAAGTTTCTCTTCAATCGGTACAACCCCGACCTTGTCACGTATATCGTCATTTCTATTGCGATCATTTCTTGTATGCCCACATATCCACCATAACATACGCATCTTTGTCACGCTCATCTTTTGTATGTGTTGCGCTTTAGTAGCCTAACATTCTGCTCCATACAACATTGCAGATCTGATAGCCGTCGTATAGAACTTGTCTTTCAACTTTTGTGGGACCTTCTTATCGAATAGGACACCAGATGCTTGTCGCTATTTTATCCAACCCGCTTTTATTCAATGACTACCATCTTTATCAATCTCACCATCACTCTGTAGCATCGATCTCAAATACTGAAAGGTGTTTATTCTAGGTACTAACTTGTCCATCTAAACTGACAACTTCATCTTCTGATCGAACGACATTGAACTCGCACTTCATATACTCGATCTTAGTCTTACTAAGTCTAAAACATTTTGATTTTTAAAGTCTTCCTCCACAATTCTTAATTTTCTATCCACCCCTACCTTACTTTCGTCAATTAGGACAACATCGTCTGCAAAGAACATGCACCAAGGAATATCGCCTTGTATATCTTTCATGATCTCATCGATCACTAAGGCAAAAATGTAAGAGCTCTCCTTGATGTAATCCTATCTTAACGGGAAAGTCCTCAGTCTCGCCCTCACATGTTCTGACACTAGTCACAACGTTATCATACATATCCTTGATAAGATTAACATACTTTGTTGGGACTTTCTTCTTTTTATGTGCCCACCACATGATCTTCATCGGTACTTTGTCATACTTTTTCTCCAAGTCGACAAATATCATATGTAAACCCTTCTTCTGCTCTTTATATCTCTCCATTAATTGTCTTGTCAAGAATATCGCATCCATAGTTGATCGTCCGGGCATAAAACCAAATTGATTTTTCGTAACGCTTGTCATCTTTCTTAAACGATGCTCAATCACTCTCTCCCAAAGCTTCATTGTATGGCTCACAAGCTTAATTCCTCCGTAATTAGTACAACTTTGAATATCTCCTTTATTCTTGAAGATAGATACTAATATACTTATTCTCCACTCGTCCGGCATTTTGTTTGATCAAAAGATGTTGTTGAACAGCTTAGTTAGCCATACTACACCTATGTCTCCAAGGCATCTTCATATCTCGACTAGGATGTTATCAGGCCTTAAATCCTTACCTACTTTTATTCTTTTTAAAGCATCTTTCACCTCCGTCTCTTGAATTCTTCGAACGAATCTCCTGTTGGTGCATTTAGCTCCATTGAACCATAGTGCTTTCGTTATCTCCATTGAACAACTTGTCGAAGTATTATTTCCATCTGTTTTTTATTTCATCGTCTTTCACCAAAAGTCTATTTGTCTCATCCTTGATGCATTTGACTTGGATGAAATCTCCCGTCTTTCTCTCGCGAAGTTTGGCAATCTTATAAACGTCATTTTTGCCTTCCATCGTACCTAACTTATGATATAGATCCTCATAAGCTCGACCCCTTGCTTCACCCACAGCTTTCTTTGCATTTTTTTCGTCGTCTTATACTTCTATACGATGTTTTCACTCTTGTCATGATGCAAACACTTGTAGCATTTCTTCTTCTCGATAGCTTTTTGCACGTTCTCGTTGCACCACCAAATGTCTTTAGATTCACATCTATTTCTCTTAGTCAATCTGAATACCTCTGTAACTACCTTTCGAATGCGAGTTGTTATCTTCTTCCACATGTTATTAACATCGTAATCGTCTTCGTTAAAGGTTCCTTCTTCGATCATCTTGTCCTTAATGACCTGTTGGACATCTCCTTTGAGTTTCCACCATCTCATCCTCGATATTTTGATGCCTTTGTCCTGTCGAGCGCGTATTTGAAAGCGAAAATCTGAGACCAAAAGCTTGTGTTGTTGGACAACACACTCTCCAAGTATAACCTTACAATCTACGCAAACTCGTTTGTTCTCTCTCCTAGTAAGAACAAAATTGATCTGGCTCAAGTGTTGACCACTACTGAAGGTAACTAAATGGGATTGTCTCTTTCTAAAGGAGGTGTTAGCTATCATGAAGTCATATGCTACAGCAAAGTTCAAGATGTTTTCTCCTTCTTGATTTCTATCACCATATCCAAATCTCTTGTGCGCTCCTTCGAAACCCCTACTAGTTGTACCAACATGATCGTTGAAGTATCCTCCTATAAAAAGCTTATCGTCGCTAAGCACATCTCTAAGCACCTCCTCTAGATATTCCCATAATTGTTTCTTGACGTTCTCGCACAAACATATTTGTGGAGCATACGTACTAATAACGTTTAAAACTAATTCGCCAACGACAACTTAACTAGAATAAGTCGATCTCCTTGTCTCCTAACATCGAAAACTCTGTTCTTGAGGCTATGGTCAATTAAGACGCCTACTCCATTCCTGCTTTATTCTGTTCCTGTGTACCAAAGCTTAAAACCAATATTTTCCACCTCCTTCGCCTTATGACCCGTCCATTTAGTCTCTTGAACACATAGAATATTTACACGTCTCCTAATCGCTATATCAACTAACTCTTGTAACTTACCTGTTAAGGATCCTACATTCCAACTATCTAGACGAATCATATTATCCTCGGCTAGCTTCCTTACCCCTCGCACTCGTCGAGTAAAGTGCGAAGATCATTGCTCATTTGTCACTACACGGGCGCAAATGTAGCGCGTCACTAAGGGAATGACGACTCGACCCTTGCACATTTAACACCATACCCGAGTTTCGATATGGCGCGTCGCTAAGAGGGTTACGCCCAAGCTTTTAAATAGCGGCAATAAAACGGCGATTTAGCGGTTTTAGCGTTTTTTGGCTATATAGCGATTTTAGCGACCGATAAAGCGGACACGATTTAGCATTTTAGCGACGATATAGCGATTTTAGTGGTGATATAGTTGTTTTTGTTGTTTAATTGTTATTTTTTTAGCTCTCAAGTTTTAGGTGAGTTTTTCATTTTTTTTCTTTATGCTTCTAAACTACTAATATACTTGCTTATGAATTATTCAATATAGAGCATGGCTAAAATAATATGCATAGTACACCACATTTCGTACTATGCAATCATTTATATTTAATTTGGTCATTAAATTGATATTTAAGTTGCTCAATAAATTCTTCATATCAAAATCTTGTAGGAAATAAAATTTTGTAATTTTTAGAGTTTTCTTGTTATTTTTTAAATATTTTTTAAAAACAGTCCAGAAATGGCACTTTTGTAGTATTAAATCTGGACTGTTTTTAAAAAATAGCAAGAAAACTCTAAAAATCACGAAATTTGATTTCCTACAATATTTTCATATGAAGAATTTATTGAGCAACTTAAATCTCAATTTATTGACCTATATATATATGCATAGTACGAAATGGGGTGTACTATGCATATTATTTTAGTCATGCTCATTCAATATATTATTCTTTGAAAATATATTTTGTGAACAAATTACTATTATATGCTATAATTAAGCATACAAATTATATTAATTATAATTTATACTTAATATCATTTGAAATAAAGTAATATGATATAAATATCGATATGGTAGTTGATAACAAATTATTATTATGTGTTATTATTAAGCATATAAATTATATTAATTATAATTTATACTTAATATCATTTGAAATAAAATAATATGTTATAAATATCTATATGGTAGTTGATAACGAATTACTATTATATGTTATTATTAAGCATATAAATTGTATTAATTATAATTTATATTTAATATCATTTGAAATAAATTTATATGATATAAATATCGATATGGTAGTTTATCGACCATTTTATCACCGATAAAACGTTAAACGCTAAATCACTCCTCCACCGCTAAACCGCGCGAACCGTTATTCGAAACCTTGGTTACGCCCCAACGAAAGTCTATTGGATTTCATTTTCATGGTAGCTATTTTTTTTACGTTGGCTCGCCACGCCTATCACAACCCTCCTCTTTTTTCCGGGCTTGAGACCGACTATGTTGAAACAACACAGGCGGAGTTAGAGCTCATATCAACAATATGTACAATATTGAATTGAAACACTGAATCACCTAACTCTGAGGCACTAATTGTGCCATCTTTATCAATTGTGATTGTCCTTGCTCGGTGTATGTGAATAACACTTCCTTTAACAATGCCACTCACAATTAAGTCTTCAACTTTACATATCTGCAATGGAAAAGAAAAGAAAAAAAAACAGATCTGAAATGAATTGGAAAATAAATTTGAAATTTCAGAATAACAACATTACCACGGAAGTCATTCAATTATATTCATGAAAATCTACTAAATGGGGATGCCAATGTTGATCTGGACCTGGCTGGCTAATTGGGTCCAGATCTGGATTTCTGCAATTGTGATTCAAATTAAAGTTTTCCGGTCTTGACCCTCTGCTGGCTCAGGTCATTAGCAGCCTACTGTGGAGATGCCAGTTAGGCTTGAAGAATAACCAAACAGGGCTTGTGTGAAAGAGGAAATATAAAGGGCAGCCCGATGCACGTAGCTCCCGCTTGCGTGAGGTCCGGAGAAGGGTCGGACCACTTTGAGGTCTTTGTACGCAGCCTTTCCCTACCTTTCTGCAAGAGGCTGTTTCCACAGCTCGAACCCGTGACCTCCTGGTCATAAGGCGACAGCTTTACCACTGCGCAAGGCTCCCTGAAAGAGGAAATATACCAAAGGAAAATTATCTAGAAGAAAACTAGTAACAATGATTTCTGTTTGCCTGTAATGTATAGGATAAGGAGCTGTTCACGTGACAGTCATCAGGAGGCATGATTAGTTCATTAGGGCATGTCTGACTCTCACACAGCAATTGTGCTACTCTGAAAAGACAAACACACAGAAAGGAAAGTACCTAAGCCATAAATAACAGAAAATAAGATTTGTAAATAAATTTATGATCACAGCTTACAAGCTGCTTTCTGCACCATCTAACGGGGCTTGAAGAAATGATCCAGGTCCGACCTGTTCAGAGATGAAAGTTTTAAACTAGAAGTGGGAAAACTGATATTGTGTCCATCAATTATTTTCTTCACATCCAGCAGGTCCTAACCTCATAATTGTTATAACACTCAGATGTCAGCAAATGCTTTCTTTAATAACAGGACTAAATTAGAGTTACTACGGAAAACCTGGCCATCTGATCGTGGAAGCTTGTAACTTAGTAATAGACTGTACCATTTGAGTCACATGGAAAAAAAGGATGCAAAAAAGCTCCCAAAACTTACTAAGATATTGTAGAAAAGGGAAAGGAAAAGCCTCTGGGCCTTAATTCCATCCCCTAAGCCTGACAAATTGAGGAGTCCTTGACCATATACAACCAAATAAGCATTTGAAGAGATGACTGAATTATGCTGTCACAAGCCAAAAGTCAAGAATGTAAACAAAGTTGGACAAGAAAGAGGGTTGCACCTTCAACTTCCAAAGAAGTAAATATAAAATTTCTGTTCTATCTACCTTGAGAACAACAAGGTTCCTTGATTCAAGCATAGACACCCGAACACCATCATTATGTCCTCCCTCAATTTTAATTTTTGAATCCCACATCAGAAGCATTTTAACATACATCCTGAAGGCACCATATACCTTCAAAAGTATCAATGAAAAATGAGTTGTCAATTCCTCAGAGGATTTTAACCATTGATAATAAGCTAGAGTGCTAGAGTGCTAGACTGACCAAATAAAACCAAATATGTGATGACCGTTGTTAAATTGTGAGGCAATTCTCTAAGCCCTAAACAACAAAGCAAAATGACTGTAAAGCTATAACTTTTTCTTCTTTGTTTTTCATTCAATTAAAAGATTTGAGGAACATTGAGAATAACATAATGAATAACATAATATACAGAAAATGTTTATTAGCCCATGCCTTAATAACAGAATCACTCATGAGAAGTTCCTCAGCAACCAGTTCAAACTCAGATATTGGATTTTCAGGAAGTCCAAAGCAAATGCTGCTGCCATCAATTAGTTTAATTTGCCCAGTGACCTGAATAAAGAAATTAGAACAAAATCAGGTTATCAATGGATCACATTAATGTGATATTGGAGGCACACAGTATTGATACATCTATCGTGTAGCTTCGAATCTATATCACTACAAAAAAAAGTAAAAAGTTTTTTAACAGGAACATTCATTAAACATAACTATTCTCAGTTTCTTAAAATCAGGAAAACAGCACAAAACCATGCAGTGGCGGAGTTAAAGAGTTAAAAATGAAAGACTTCTTACAACATAATTCAACGGAGAGGTCTTCTTTGTGAGGATAAGAGCATCATTGGTGTATGATTTCACATAATTCTCAAACCCAAGCAGTTTGTGCACAAAGAAGTTGAGAAAAAGAAAGAGACGGCATATTTTGAAAACATTAAGCGAAGGTCTTTAAGTAAATTATCTTTTGCAATTTGAGGGTATCTATAATTTTGGGTATGTAGCTGTTAATGTTCTCCCATTTCCCACTGTTCATAATGAATGCATGGCACATCTAATGTGCTGAATTATCTTAGTTTTGCAGGAATATACAAGTTAGCACAGAACTTGCAGATGAAAGTGCCCTAAATTATGTTACTAAATAT
The DNA here is from genome assembly GCA_964058865.1 of Eleocharis quinqueflora. Lineage (NCBI taxonomy): Eukaryota > Viridiplantae > Streptophyta > Magnoliopsida > Poales > Cyperaceae > Eleocharis > Eleocharis quinqueflora. The sequence goes on along the minus strand of CAXKVX010001719.1, from coordinate 2,227 downwards.
GATGTAAAACAACAAAAAGTTACTAACTTGTACTCGAGTCCAGAGCAAAGGAACAAGCACGTGTGCAGCACCTTCAACCAGCACATTTGACCAGACTATGCTCATAGGAAAACCCAACAATGGAGTTTCTGTATGTGTCATGAGGTTACCATTGCTGACCTTCAATGTCTGCAATGAGTCATAGTATACAGTCCCAGCTCCACCTGCATTCTCAGGACAGCCATGACTTCTCCCACCTAATCATGGCAACAAAAAAGGGTTACGCAAATTATAGGTCATTGAATCATCAAATTCCTCTCTGATTTTAGCAACTTCAGTACAAAAGCCTGTGCAAGTAGTTCAGTGAGTAAAGAGGTCAACCACAGCAATCAGATGAAGCAGATTCTCTTGGCTTGTACATTTCTTATACTCATTTTTATGTTTCTGTATTCAAACAAACTGCAGGCAAACAAGTAAAAAGAGATTGTTTAAACGCTCAAGTGCAGTGCACACCAAGTATTACGATATATCACGTGGCAGATGAGATTATATGGATGTAAACTGGCAAGCTACAATGCACTTGAGTGCACTCCAGCCGGCAAGCAAGCAACCAAGCACTTGACTCAGTTATCATGGCTAAGGTTTATTAGAACATCCAATCAGCTTTTTTCTTGGATTTTGAAGATAAAGGCTACAACAAAGGTGTCTCCCAAGGTGATATGTTGTCGCCCATGCTCATTTATTAATGCGTTTCTACTTTTGCTAGCAAAATAATTGCAGTTTTCCAGATATCAAAAAGAAATTGGACTATTCCTGAAGGTAAAACATCAGACATAGTTTGCAAAAGGATTTTGAAAGATTCATATTGATTTTTAGAACTTCAGAAAAATTGGACAAATAAATGTGAAGTACTACCATGAACTGAGATTGTTATGTCTTGTTGGATACTATAGCACTCCGTAGAAATCCTCCCACCACCACCACCCCCCCATCCAGACCCTCCTGCAGCACTGATGGTACCATTCCCAGTCCTAAAGTTGCAAAGAAAATACTAAAGTAAGCACAATTCATAATATAAAAATTGAGCTCAAGTAAGCATTCAAATCAAATTGTATAAAGTAATTTAGACCATATCAGTTGCAAAAGAAGATGGATTACAGGCTTGTCAGTTCTTAAAAATCAATACCACAACAGGCAACTGCACCATATGCACTTCACTGATTACTTCACCACAATGATGGCGAAATGATTTCGACTTGGACCACTACATTACTAGTGCTGCATGTTTTATATAACATTTCAGAGCCAAAGCCTGACCAGCTTGATCCTATATGCCGGACTGAAATCCTTGATACATATGGTTCTGGGACAGGAATCACATTTAACTCGTAACCTTACTTGGCATTCTTTACTTACCTATCATCCGCTAAACCTATGCTAGAAGAGGGAAAGAGAAGTTAAAAGAAGCTCACTCACAATTTGAAAGCATGAATAATAATACTGCCACCAGAACCACCACCTCCTTCCATTCCCCCTTCTCCTCCTTCGGCCAAAACAAAACCCCCAACGACCAATGTTCTATTTGCCCATAGCGCAATGCGGCCACCACCATCACCTCCATATTCCTCCTCTGATGAGGCAGTCCCACCATTACTACCATAGCTCCAAGGGTCAAACAGTGTTGACCAAGCATATACATCCCCTCCCCAGTTAGTCCTATTCAATTTCACACAAGACGCACCTCTGCCACCATGGCCTCCCCCTGCTTTTTCACAGCACGGAGGGGTTCCGCTAGTCTGGGGTGGGGGTCCACCTCCCAGAGCAGTTGTGTTCACAATTGATTTATAGTTTAAGAAGATATTTGTGGCATTAAATTTAATAGAACCAGCAGTAATTGAAGCCTGGGAGCCAATTTCAATATTGCCAGAGAGGTTTACACTGATTTGGCAACCTTTTAAAGGACAGGTTAATTTTGTATTTGGGGAGAGGTGTAGATTGCCCGACCCGTATATGCATAAGTCATTAGCAAGGTGAGTGTCTGACTTAATAAAGCATGTCGTGTTGAAAGATCCCACACCATTCAAGTCATTGCATGAAAAGGAGTTATGGGAGAACGAGTTGCATGAGGTGGACCCCTTCACTACTAGAAACTTTATAAGACAGATGACGATAGGTAAGAGAACCCACCTCAGCGAGTTCCCATTATTCAACATTGAAGGCATTGTCATATCACAAGAATGGTTAGATG